>JAAAKG020141363.1:0-11880 GCA_010014905.2 Druon quercuslanigerum | reverse complement strand
CAGACCGACAGACACATTCGTAAAAACCTGTTTTTTGGGTTCAGGGGGTCTCAAAACGTAGACATTTGACAAAAACCAGGGGGGTCAAATTTTGCATAAATCTAATACCTTCTCTGATGACAATGTAAAAATATATATTTGTACGTAGGTACCAGTTATTTATAATAAACGAATTGTTTAAAAATTTTTAGTTGTTAGGGCACATGCACAAATTGCGTGAGGCGATTTAAAAAAATTGTATTCCCTTTTGCCTCTCCTTTGCAAAATGCCATAATTTACAGACGCCTAATCTCGGGCAGTAAGGTAAACGTTCCAGTAATTGTAACGGTCCCTATAATTGTTAAATGTGGTTATAGACAATATAATATTTTAAAAACTCAATCTAAATATTCGAAAAGAATAAGAGTTTTATGAGCGTAATAATCTTTGTGTTACGGGCTAATTCCTTGTATTAGAATTCTGGGAAACAATCAGGATAATAATGTATTTAAACCCTTTAAACGACTCGTTTACGTTGCCTTCGTAAACAAGAGGTGAGCTGCACCGGATTAGACTATGAGAGTATTTACTGTAAGGCGCAACTAAGTGTATTTTGTAATCTAGATCTTTTGATCTAGATAAAGATAAATTTCCTTTGAAGGCTAACGTCTAATATGCGATTTAGTTCTGCTTGGCATCGGGGCAGGGGCTTTATAGGTTACACTGAACCAATTTGACCAGATTTGCAATTACTTACAGTGGAATTTAGTCGTATCGCTGGTTCGCTAAGTCCCACTCGAACCCATTTAAAAACACGAACAGCATAATAATCTTTCATAATCGTCAAATATATGGATTTTAAACGGAGACCATACATATTTTTAAAGTGCATCTATTAATAATCACTGCATTTTCTTAACTATACGATTAGGTATTGCTATATTTCCAAAAGTAAGAAAGTTTTTCTCTTCCAAACATTAGGAAAATTTACAAATCTGTATATAACAAAATGCCATTTGATCCTAGAGTGTTTTTAAGTAGATTAATCGATTTATCTTATAAAAATGTTATCTTCTCATATCTTATCAAAAAAATATAAATATTTTTGTACGGAGATTGCTATAAATCTTCTCCAGAAGTATATGAACCAAATATTACACCGTCTTTGAAAAAAGTCCGTTTTCAGCCAATACTGTATTATATTACTGGGGTCACACACAATTATCACATGACCATAGTATGTAGATGAAAAATAGCAGATTGATATTAGTTATTATTATTACACCATTAAGCCGTTTCCCTTTCGGGGTAGGCGTGACCAACTCGGTGGAAGGGGGAGTAGTGTGAGGAAGGGGTTATACAATTTTTAGATTGATCTGGAATTCTCGTGTTATTAATTTAAATAACACGTTCACTCCGCAACACTGCTCCGAGCCAGGTTGCTGATCCATCTCTCTAGCAATCACTCCAAGTGAAGATCCTCACAAAGTCGTCATGTGAGATTTCCCACTCGGGTTCATTAGTATCCTAAGATCCATTAGGTCCTCTAGCTTCTTTAACGTCCATGCATTTTTTCATGCAGGCTCTCGTGTTTCTGTGGCTTCTTATGTCCTTCCGCGGTCTGCCTCTGGGCACGCTGCCATTTATTTTACTTTGATATACTTGTTTCGTTAGTCGTCCATCCTTCATTCTCTAAACATGCCCAAACCATCTTAACCGATTTCTTTCCCATGTTTTAACTAGCGTTTCTTCTGCACAACATTCCTTAAGGATTATCTCATTACTTACTTTGTCCATCAGAGTTTTCCCGCATATTATGCGCAGGAATCTCATGTCGATCGCGTTTAATTTTTTAAAACATAGCAAAATCAGTCAATACTTAATCTAGAAGAGAACACATTAAAAATTTAATAATTAATTATTAATAATATTGTTTATTGTTTAAACATCAATAATTGTAAACAATTATTGTAAAATAATAATACAGAGTTAGGTCTTTTTCATTTTGATGCACTCGCAGCCTTCGTATCGAAATCCAAATAACTGCCAACATCACCTTGCTCTTCAATCAATTGATCATCCAAATCCTGTTCAATATTGTCAATGTGAGAGACAACAAATTCGTACTATTCTCCTTCCGAGTCGCTACCATCATGTTCATTTTCGTCGGAAGAATCGTGAAGAATTTAGATCATTTACGTAATTAACGCGTAGGTATGATTTTTGGTTTTATATCAAAAATGAAAAATACTATGTAAAATTACTTACCTTTAGAAAAAATTTAGCAAAAAAAAAACGATTATCAGGCACGAAACCTAATTTTCGAAATGAACCTCACGAACATTAAGAGGCGAATAAAGCTGGGTCCTACGTGGCATGACTCATATTTAATGTGGGAAGAGAGACCCTTATACCTATCAAGTGACAAGAAACACTTATTTGAAAATTTTGCTGGTGCAAATTTGCACAAGTGTGGTAACCACGTGTTGAAGGTTTGTCATAAGGACAAGCGAAGGATTTCGCCGAGATCGGGTGCTAATCTGAAAAATTGCTTCCGATACCAACGAAATCGCGGTAAAATTTCAGCCATAACTACGTCGTACGACCTTAAGATAGGTGGTTACAGCCTCTGACAGAATCAATACGACGATGCGACAAAAGTATCGTGCACCCTGAGGACATGGAGCGATTAAAGGACGATCGCCTTATGCATTTTCCCTGCACGTGTTTTAGCATATTGTTCACACGCAGGGATGCTTTTCAGGGTTTTAACCAGTGAAAGCGTGGCACCGCCATGAGCGCCGATGAACGAATTATTTACAGAATTCTCCAGGTCTAATCATCGCAACTCCCTTACAAGGTCTCTCTATACCTCTCTTTCTTTTCAATATCCTTGGCAATGTTTTTTTCAGCTGGTGCCGAAAATTTGATAACGAAACTGGTTCGCTTATCGCAGTCAAGGAAAACTATTTTAGTATATGCGGCACTTCTCATTCTCGACAATTGACTCTATTGCCCGAGGAGCGTTTAGCGGAGCGATATCAAGGTTAATGCCGTAATAGTGACAGAGATGGTAATAAAGCACTCTTAGTGCTGCATTGTGCATTTGGATGTTTGTTGTTCCCGCATGAGTTGGAAAACTAGATAGTATGTGTCCTAGATGCTCGGGATGTGCATGGCACGCCCTGCAGCTACTATCGGGAATATCTTGGCTCAAAATGTAGCGACGGTATAGGTGTAATGATGAGGTGTATAAAATGTAGACGCTTAAGGTGGAAATGACACCATCTTGACATGCGAAAATGAAACCCTCCGTGTCCGACTTCAATCCGGCTGATTTAAAGAAAGCGAAAGTTAGCTCATACGACATTGACTGATCCTCCACATTTCTGTGGAAAATGCCAAGCATCCTCTTATCGAACAGCTCTTCCGGGAAGTTTTTCTCCTGTGCTTTCTGAATCCAGGCTTTCAGGAGTGACTACTCGAGAAATATAAGATTTGGTGCATACCCTCACCCCTGATACTAAAGGTATGTCCGAGTGTTTCAGCAGCCTCCTCCGCTGCTTTAGACAGAAACGCTCCTAGCCCACTTCTTCATGCTTCCTGACCATTTTAAGAAGAGGGTCTCTTCCATTTGCGACTCTATGTGCTGTACCCAAAATAATCCTATTGTGAAGACTATCAAGATTCAAAATTCCGCGACCATCTTGTCGGCGTGAGATGTAGAGTCGTGGAACAGGAGACTATGGTGCATGCTTTTGTTTATGTATGTAACCTTTCATGTCCCGATATCAAGGGATCTCAGCTCGTTCTTCGTCCATGGAACCACTCCAAATGAATAGAGTACTACCGAGATTGCAAGCATGTTCATTGTAGATACATTGTTTCTCTCCGACAGTTCGGAAGACCTAATCTGCCAGATGAACCGTTTATATCTGCTTTGGAGAGGATCCTTTATAGCTGCCACATCCTGAATGCGGCTCTAAGGCACGTCCAGGTACGTATAAGTCTTTCCAGCTCAAAAGTGTCGTCAAGCGCTTCTATCGACGAGTTCAGGGTCTTCAGAGATGCCATTAAGTTTTCCTCGCTTCAAATAAACTTTAGCGCATTTTTCTAACCCAGACTTCAGTCCTATTGCCTTAGTGTATCGTTTGACAATCCCTAGAGCAACATGTAGTTGCTCTTTATTTTTGGCATAGGTCTTAAGACCATCCATGTAAAATACATGAGTGAGCTTGTGCTTTTGATTTGCAGGTTTTCCGCAAAAGGTATCCCTGGGAATTGCAAAGTGCTAGAGATACTGGCAATAACGTGAGTCAAAAGAGGAGTAGGATCATTGAGTCGCCCTGAAAGACATCTCTTTGGAAAGTGACCTTGTGAGTTGTCACACGGTTTTTTCCAGATGAGATAGTAAATCTAGTTTTAAAAGTGGCATCAATTTCTCTATGCACCTCACGATATGCGGATGAACCTTTAGGCTTTCCAAAAGACAGGTAATAAGTTTATGGTAGGTGGAATCGAAAGCTTTCCGGTAATCCATCCAGGCCATCGATAGGTCACGCTGGTAGGATGTTGCATCTTAGCAGACACATCTATCGATAAGCAGGTTTTCCCAACTACCTGCTACACCTTTTTTGAGCCGCGTTGTTTATACAGTTCTTGAAACACAGGTCCGATTGCCCGAACAATCCTATCATTTAGGATAGCTGTTCTGACAAGTACGGGCCTATAATTCTTTGGGTCAGCTGAGTTGCCCATTTTCGGCAGGAGTACTGTGTACCCTCCCACCAACCACTCCGGAATTGGTCCTTCCGACTTCAAGTATAAGGTGAAAAATACGGGCTAGATGCTGATAGGTCGAACATAATATGAATATAATGCATATAATTTCACGTGCTTTGTGGAAAGCGCATAATGATTCTAGCTGAGCAGAAATCGCCATATACTTTCCCGATTACTGATCTGCCCCTGATCGGTTTAGTATGTTTGGGGGCAGATTTAAATAATTCCATGGCTTAGAACCGAGCCAGGTCGGTGTAAGCATTGCATCGCCACATAATTCCAATCTGCGGAAATTTCCTTGCACGCAAATGAATAAATTGTTTTTAAGGTAAAATACCTCTAAATCGAAAGCAAGTCTACATTTTTTTCTAATTTTCTTGTGCCAAGAAGTTTAAGTGGTTTGATATATATTATAGAATTTTCTTCATCTAGACTAGATAACAGTGAATATTGTTCACAATAGTCTAATAATGGAGTGTATTTCTTCAACCGCAACTTTAGGTATACATTGAACCAGCAAGTTTAAAAAGATAACCTCAATTTCTCTTCAAAACTCTGCTTACCTTCTCCTTTTTAAATTAAATTCACATTCTTGATTACCATCAAGAAAAGTTAAATGATAAATGTAATATAACAAAAATTTTGTAATAACCTAATTGTAACATCTCGTTGAGGAGTTTAAGATTTCCTATTGAAAAAACCTTCGAGGAAAGCGTAGTATTATTTTTGAAAAAAGAACATGCGAGGAAATCCGCGATTCTTAAGATTCTTTTTGGACATTCAAATAATGTATTAAATATTTAATTTAAAAAAGTGACGGCAATCTAACGCGTTACTTTTTTCAGTAACGGTAACGTTAACGCGCAATAATGACTGCATGCATGCATTGTTACACTTACGCAAGTGCATATATGTATAATATATACATATACACACAAAAAAAATATATATATATTTATACATATATTACCTGTGCGGAAATCGCCCGATTTCGAACGCAATACCGATGTGGCCCCGATCGGTAGAACTCTGTGACCCATGCTTGGGCCAGACCAATTTCCTACTAAAACATCATCTCCAGGCGCTGAGAGAACTAGCGTTGCTTATTGTTTTCTGATATTGCAGTGAAACTGGAATATTACTCGCCTACAATGTTCTATTAAGTATCAACAATGCTTACGGCGAGTACGCAGTATACCTAGAAACCTGAATGAGGAAAATGAATATAAGTAATGCTCCGTGGCTCATTGAAAACTAACCTCAAATAAATAATTAATTAATTAAATTGTCTTTTTTCAATAAATATAAATGAAATGATTATAGATGGAAATGTAAGTGTATCGGAGGTTAATATTGTTCAACCCGTCAAATTTATAAATTTGGAAATTTGATCTCTAGGAAATCAATTACCTGCTGACATCAGTGCAGTTTCAAATAAAGTTAGTAGATTTAGAATTACATTAGTCAAAATGAAACTTTTTTTTCTGTAATAATAAATTCATTATAAAAATACTTTAAGAACACCTTTTCATAACATAAATTTCAGAATTATGTAGTAGAATATAAATAACAACTAACAGTGCTCCGAACGAGAGCTCCCCACTCAACTGCGCATGTGTCGAACTTGGAATCTAATTCGTGGCTTTTCGCGCGCAGTGTAAAATGCTAAAATCAGTATTCTTCTTTTTTATTATAAATAATAGAATTTCAAATTAAAGAAATGTCCATTAGACCAAAATTAATTATTCCTGATAAAAATAAAAATTAATTAAAAACATATTCTGCAAATAATATGCTAAATAAGCACAAATATATTATTTAAAAATTTCCATTCCTTGTGAAGTATTTTTTTTTGTCTATATCGCTTTTTAGCATAAAAAAAGTGATCCTAATAAATGATAGCCTAATTTTCTGGCAAAAAGATGATTTATAACTACCTTTCATAAATTCCAGAAAGTAAATCAATTGACAGAAAATTGAATTTCTTTACAAAAAAATCTTAATAAATCGTGAATTATAGGCCATTTTCCAATCGTGTTCGTTCTTCAAGTGACAACTGACATTTGTTTGGACAAATTCGGAAAGGTCAAGTTGTACGGAATCTTTTCACGAAAAAATGAAGCTATCATTTATTAGAATTCCATTTTTTTCAATTTTCGAATGAGTGCTATGACTAATAAATTTGTTGCAAGACATGAATATTATTTAATAAAATATTTCTGGTTATTTAACATATTTTCATTTTATTACGATTATTTTTAAGAGTTTTTCAACTGCAAATTTCAAAAAAAAATTTTGTTTTGTTTAATAAAAATTTCAAATTTTGTAAAATCTCGCTAAAAGGGAATAATTTTTATATTTATTTCTATTAAAGTTCAGTATATTACGAACTTTCGATATCATCATCGGCGTATCATTTACTTTTTAACGTTTGTCAAAATTTTTACCGCAAAAATTAAAACTGCAGGATGGAAATCCAGAAAATTCAAGCAGTCTCTTCACAGATAAGTTCATTGGATCATTTACTATCAAAAAATTATGGCAGAAAATTAAATTGCAATTTATTTAACTATAGGTCACATTTTGAATATTCAAAATGTCATTGAAAATTGAAATACCTTGCTCATAATGGGTTGGGTTAGGGGGGGGGGGGCTACTCTCTTTTTATTATATATTTTGTTTCGATTATTTTCAAGCATTTTGTAGCTAAAAATTGCATAAAACTTTTTAATCTTTATATTAATTAAATTTTTCAAAAATGTTCAAATTTTGTAAAATCTCGCTGAGATGAAATAAACTTCTTTTTTTCTTGAACGAATTTCGTAGAAATTTATAAAGATCGACATATCGTCAAAAGATCAGTATCTTACGAACTCTCGATGCATACACTCGTATTGTCTACATTTTAAATTTTGTCAAAGTTCTAACCGCGAAATGTTATGGATCAAAATGTAATCACTCTGAGGAGTACATACACTGATGTTAAAATCGGTTCCCCTGCACCGCCCCTTGAGGTGGGGGAAATTTTGAAATCCTAAATGGGAATCCCTACTTTTTATTGTATATTCAGATTTTTTGGATAAAAAATGCGTATGATTTGTCTCAAACATTTTCTCGTATCGAATTTTTTTTTAGATTGTTTTCGCACTTTCCTCCACACCCAACCCTAAGGGGCGATGTGGGGAACCGATTTTAACATCAGTGTATGTACTCCTCAGAGTGATTACATTTTGATGCATAACATTTTTTCATAGAGTGCCTATTTTTCGAGATATTTAAAGGTTTCAAGTTAAAAAAATCACCCTGTACATAAAATTTATTTTTTAAAATTTATATATACTATAAGATGGGATTACATGAACTCCCATCTAATACAATGCTGCTGAAGACTGGGAATCTTCTCAGTATAAAAACATCAAAACAAGACAACCCTCTCCGTCCCCCCTCCCTTCCCCAACCCTTCCTTATTGACTTAAGTTTGGTTGGACGGACGGTATAACTACAGTTTCCACCATATGAAGAATTGCTACTTAACTTGAACGTGATTTCGACTCGCAAAATAAACGTATTGCATAAAGGTGGTAGTTGGGCGTATAATATAAACAATTCATAATACAAACAATAAAATAGCCTCAGAAAGGACTGAAACTTTAATTGACAAAAGGCATGCACACGGAAAATGTGAAGGTCAAGTTTTAGGCGAAGAATGGAGACTGGTTGTTTGGAATGCTGGAGGGGGGGGGGGGTGAATGGTCTCAAGTTAAAAGAATTACGAGAAACTATGCACGTAAGGAAACAAGATATTTTATGTGTACCTGAAACAAAGAAAAAGGGATGCGGAAGTAGGGACATAGAAAACAGGTTGTTGAAAGGCGGATTTGAAATATGGTCAGGAGTAGATAGTAAAACACATCGTAGGCAAGGAGTAGGTCTGATTTTAAATGAAAGAGCGAAGCAGCATTTCGGAGATCATAATTTCGTATCTCCCAGATTGCTGTGGGCTAGAATGAAAGTAGAAATCAGAAGATTATTTAACGTAGCATGATACGCACCAATTGATAGTTATCTCAAAGAAGTAAAAGGCGCCTTCCGGGACACTTAAAATGATACGATAAATATTGGAAATCTTGGTGAGAGAATAATTCTGCTAGGAGATATGAATGGATGGGTTGGCATCCAGAATCAGGATACAGAAAGAGTACTAGGTAATTTTGGGGATCCAAGAACGAACTATAACAGAGATAGATTAGTTGGCTTTTTCTTGGAAAAAGGGTCTGTTTCTTACAAATACTTGGTTTAGGCATAAAATGATCCACATGTACAACTGGTCTAAAGGAAATAGCCACAGTATAATTGACTTTGTAAATGCGGATGATAGACTAAGATAGCTAGTCAAAGATACAAGGGTCATAACGGGTTCTGAATGCAATACTGATCATTATGTTCTGATCTCCAAACTTAACTTAGGTCGTGGATGGAGAAAAAAGAGAACCCAGAAAGCAAAACAAACGCGAATCAAAATTAAGAACCTACAGAAACCGGATGTGCGAATAGATTTCCAAAATAAGATAATCGAAAGAATAGATAAGGCAACTTGGGAGGCGCTTATACGAAATAAAGATATAGAGGGCGCATGGACTATATTCTGGGATATCATTGTTAGATGTGCAATTGAAGCGTACGGTACCGCTGTTGCAGCAAGAAGTTCTGGTGATGCATGGTCGAAAGATGAATTTCAGGCTGTCCAAAAAGTAAAGAAAGAAGCGTACAGGAGAACTTTGAACATGGCAGATCTTAGTGATGAGGAAATAAATAGACGTAAAAATGATTACAGATACGAAAAGAGGATACTCAAACGATTAATTAAGGAAAGGAAAGATAAAATTAGAGCAGAAGATGAAAAGATAAAATTAGAGCAGAATAAGAAAAGATAATACAAAATGACTTTGAAGGATGCAAGAAACTACTTTAAAAAGCAATGAAGGGAAATACAAGTACAGAAGTTGTGAACATGTGAAATAGTAAAGGGGAAATGCAATATGAGGCAGGCGGGATTAGAGTCGCTTTTAGAGACCATTATAGGAGACAATCCGGAGATGATGATATAGGAAACCACAAATGCGATGTAGAACACAATGCGTTAAAAAAACTCTATTGAGAAACTCTGTGTCACTGATGTTAGGGATGTAATCAAGAACTTGAAAAACGGTAAAGCTTCCTGGGTAGACAATATTAACGCTGAAATACTTAAATACGGTGGCGTGTACATACTACATAGACTATGCGAACTGATAAATCTATGCATCGAAATAGGAGAAGTTCCAGGTGATTGGAAAAAAGCGATTATCGTGCTAATATACAACAAAAAGGGAGATAAAAGCGACTGCAATAATTATAGAGGGATCAGCTTATTAAGTACCGTAAGTAAAATATACTCAAAAATACTTATTCTCAGGGTAATGAAAATAACAAATGAAAAGATTTGCGAAGTCCAAAGTGGGTTTATGCCAGGAAGGTCATGTACGCATCAAATATTTAGCTTAAGGCAAATCACAGAAAAAAGTTTAAAAGTAGGAAAAAGTTTTTTTGTGCATTTTGTGACCTAGAAAAAGCTTTTGACGTAAACTTTGGGAAGTCCTAAAAAAGTACGGAGTCAATGGATGGCTCCTACAAGCTATAAAACCAATGTATGCGGGTAGCAAAGCGAGTCTAAGGGTAAATGGGAAATCGAGTGACTGTTTCGATATTATGCAAGGTGTTAGACAATGATGCGTTATCTCTTCATGGATATTTATATTATTCATAGACAAGTGTTTAAAAAAGGCGCTTTTCGACGAAGAAGTTGTGGATCTCGAAACAGCGGGCAGATTTTTTTTGGCTCACAATTAAAATAAAAACTACGCATACTATCGAAAAGTGATTCATAAAAAATTTGTAAACCTTTTTAAAAATGCTCAATTTTTGTCTTATTACCTTTTTACCTATTTGGCACAGTTTACCCGTAAGATTTAAATTTTGATTTTCCATTATTTTGTATGCTATCAAAATTTAAATTTTCGATTTTTCAAGAAAATTCAAAAGGTCGTTATGATACTCTTTTAGGCTGTGTAAAAAGAAACAATTTTCTTCTCTTGACTTTTTTTCGTATCGTGCGTTTTTTGGCTGAAACTTCATTTTCGTTTCATTTTTTGAATTTTGAAATTGCTATTACTGTGAAAATTTTCATTTAATCAAAAAAAGTCATTAGGAAAAATTGTTTGCCTTTTTAATTTCTATAAATAATTGTACAGAGAATTTTTAAATCATAAAAGAAGTGGTCTCAAAAGTTTTCAAAATGTGCTCACTTTTTGAATTTTTATCGAAAATAGCTAGCTAACGAACTTGATCTTTATTTTGGGACACTAAAAAAATATACGAAATGCCAATTTAATCTGTCAATTCTTTCGAAATTTATCGTTCTAGCAAACTAAAAATCTACAGAAACGCAGCCAGACACACGCAAATAGAACCACACCCAGCACAGACACAAAGGCAGACAGAAACATTCGTAAAAACTTGTTTTTCGGATTCAGGGGGTCTCAAAACGTGGACATTTGATAAAAACCGGAGGGTCAAAGTTTACACAAATTTAATACCTTCTCTGGATGAGAATGTAAAAATGCATATCATGTAATTCTAAAAAGTTCTAAAATGGTCTACTACACTTAAAAAGCAAAAAATAGCAGTTTAATTATATTAAATATGTTATTAACAAATTTTCGCCGTTCACAATAATAATTCTATGTTCTTGCGCAAAAAATTTGCAATGCTTAGGAAAAATTATACCTCACGTTTGAAATTTTATTTGTAATACAATATTAGAAAATTTAATTTTTTGTACCAACTGTACTATACGGCAGCGAGACATGGACATATCAAGAAAAAGATAAGAGCAAAATTAACGCGATATACATGAGATTCCTGCGCATAATGTGCGGGAAAACTCTGATGGACAAAGTAAGTAACGAGATAATCCTTGAGGAATGTGGTGCGGAAGAAACGTTAGTTGACACATGGGAAAGAAATTGGTTAAGATGATTCGGGCATGTTGAGAGAATGAAGGATGGACGACTAACGAAA
>JAAAKG020141361.1:0-11881 GCA_010014905.2 Druon quercuslanigerum | reverse complement strand
AAATAATTTACAGAAATTGCAGATAATTAATTAGGATTCAGGATAATTTAAGATTTCGGGATAAAGTCCAAATTAATTCAAATGAATCTAAAAAATTTTTTTGAATCTAAAATAACTTTTCGATTTCACGAAAGTTAGAGTGGATTCAGAGGAATTCAAAGGAATTTAAGATAATACACACAGAGAGAGAGAGGGGGGGGAAGCAAAAATAAAAGACAATCTAAAAATCCTAAAAGTATTAAGACTACATTAATAAGATTTCAGAAATATTTACAAGATTTCAGAATGAATGAATAAGAATTCATCATAAATTCTAAAATAATTCTAAGGAATTAAACTAATTTTGTTAAATCCAAAAAATTGTATGATTTCAGTAAAACCAGAGTGAATATAAGAAGAATACAAGAGACTTCGCGAGAATTCAGGAGGAAAAAAAGAAATTCAAAAGAAGTTGAAGAATTGAAAAGAATTTAAGAAAATGTAACAAAAATTCAGTAAAATTGTAGTGAATTAAAAAGAATTAAAAGAAATTGAAGGTGGTTGAGAAAGAATTGAAAAGAATTGAAAAAAAAACTTCAAAAAAAAATTCAGGAGGAATAATTATAATTCAAGTTTGAAATTCAAACAAATTGCAAAGGAAATAAATATACTGCATTCATTTCAGCATATTTTTTGTGAATTTAAACGAAATTGAAGAAATTCAAGATGATTTAGAGAGAGTTAAAAAAATCAAAAGGGTGCAGGGTGAATTCAAAATGAATTTAAAAAATCCCAAATATTCTATTCATTTCAGTAAAATTAGAGTAAATTTAGAAGAATTCAAAAGAAGTCAGGGATATTGGAGAAAAATTCAAGGGAATTAATTAGAATTCAGGACCAATTAAGAAGAATTCAGAATAAATTCAAAATTAATTTATATTAACGAAACAAATTTTGTTAAATCTAAAACATTCTATTGACTTCACTAAAATAAGAGTAAATTTAGAAAAATTTCTAGGAACATAAAAAATTTAAGGGGGATCAAAAATTAAAAAGAGTTTAAAGATTCTAAAACGATTAGGGATAAATTAATAGGATTTCAAAATAAATTTGTATGATTTCAGAATGAATAAATAAGAATTCAGTCAATTCGAAATGAATCTAAAAGTATTAAGGATAAATTGATAAAATTTCAGGATGAATGAATTCAAAATAGTCCATTTATTTGAATGAATTTGTAGTGCATTAAAAAGAATTAAAAGGATTCAGAGAGAATTTAAAAAAATGCAAAAGAATCCAGGATAAATAATTGAGAATTCAAGGTGAATTCCAAGTGAGTTGAAAAATTCTATTCAGTTTAGTAAAGTTAAAGTGAATTTAGAAGAATTTAAAAGAATTCAAGGAAATTAGGGAAAAATTGAAAAGAATTAACTATATTTTAGGATAATTTCAAAAGGTTTTGGGATAAAGTCCAAATTAATTCGAATAAATCTAAAAAATTTTGTTGAATCTAAAATAATCTTTTGATTTTACTAAAATAAGAAAAGATTTAGAAGAATTCAAAGGAAATTAAGATAATACCGAGAGAGAGACAGAGAGAGAGGGAGCAAAAATTAAAGACAGCCTTAAAACTCTAAAAGTATTAAGACTAAATTAGTAAGGTTTTAGAAATATTTACAAGATTTCAGCATGAATAAAGAAGAATTCATGATGAATTCTAAAAGAATTTAAATGAATTGAACAGATTTTCTTAAATCCAACCAATTTAATGATTTCAGTAAAGTTAGAGTGAATTAAGAGGAAAACAAGAGAATTCGGAATTTATTTCAGCATATTTTTAGTGAATTCAGGGTGAATGCCAAATGAATTGATAAAATCCCAAATACTCTATTCATTTCAGGAAAATTAGAGTAAATTTAGAAGAATTCAAAAGAAATCAGGGAGATTGGAGAAAAATTCAAGGGAATTAATTAGAATTAAGGATAAATTCAAAATTAATTCAGATTAATACAACAAATTTTGTTAAATCTAAAATATTCCATTGATTTCACTAAAATAAGAGTAAATTTAGAAAAATTTATAGGAATTCAAAAGATTTCAGGGCGAGAAAAAATTAAAAAGAATTTAAAGATTCTAAAATGATTAGGGATAAATTAATAAGATTTCAAAATAAATTTGTATGATTTCAGAATAAATGAATAAGAATTCCGGATGTAGACGGACTATACAATACATATTCATAAGAAAATATATTAGATGGGGAAAAAATCTCGATTTTTTTTGTTTCATTGCATTTTTTTCCAGACTTTAATTAGTCTAGAAAAATATTTTATTCCAGACTGTGCGCCGGCGCAATTAGTCTTTAAATTTCAAATCGCAACGACAACTGCATTAAATTGTCTTCTATTAAAAGTGTCATGGCCACTTTGTAACGCGAAAAGTGGGAGCGGGGAGAGTGGGTCCCGAACGCCTTCTTGACACGAGCTGATGCGGATATGAGTTTTATACACATTACACATGTTTGTGTGCAACCTTGGTGTGTGCAACCAAAGTTAAGCCGAATGTGCGAGAAGTGCGATTGGAAAATCGCTGACCCTGTGACTCAATTATAATCGCTATTTCTGGAAAATACGAATTTTACTCTGCATCATACTTTTTGCTGCTCCTAAGACCCATTTTATTATATTTTCGACAAAAATCACGAAAGAAACCAAACTGCAAAACTGAGTCACTTACGTGATTATCCTGATCAATCTAAAAAAAATTCTACTGAGTGCGGATTCGAACCCCTGATTTCAGTAAATAGCGGCCCGGCGTATTTTTGTTGAGAATCCTTAACATCGCTCTTAATTTTAAAACTAGTTTTCAGAAGTCCCAACCATATATTATTTAGTTTATCAACCTATCTAAATATATATAAAATAAATAAAATAAAAATAAAATAAAATAAATATAAAATACATAAAAAAATATAAAGTCTGTATAGTCACTTTTGTAAATGAAAAGATCACTTTAGTCACCTCTTTCAATAACCTAGCGTCTATATAAATTCAGACTCATCATTATTTTTGATTTTTTTTCAATTCTTTTAAATTCATTTTGAATTCTTATGAATTTAATCAGATGCTTATTCAGTGATTTCTGATTACTCCCATTTGTCTGATTTCAATACAAATTTTCTTGGAAATAAATTTTTTTCACTATAATTCTTAAATATTGATTTTGGATTTTTTTAAATACATTTGTATATTGCCCTGAATACATTCATATTAATTTATCATCAATTATGTTAATTCTCTGGATTTTTATACTCTTCCTAAATTCTCTTGAATCGAATTAAATTTTTTAAATTTTTTTAACTAATTTCAAACCATTTCGAATTCACTCTGAATTCTTATTAATTTATACTGAACACTTTCAATTTTTTTTAATTCCCTAAAACTTTTCTTCATTCTACCTAAATTCTCTTGGAATCTCTTGAATTCTTCTAAATTCCCTCTAATTTTATTGAAATCAATGGAATATTTTAGATGTAACAAAAGTAGTTTAATCCTTTTAAATTCGCTGAATTCTCTGGAATTTTTCGTAATTTGTATCAATTTATGCTGAATCCTTTTTAATTCACTGATGTCGTTTGACTGTTTCGTCATTCATAAAGAATTCTTTTCAATTCGCTTTAATATTACTGAAACTAATTTAATATTTTACCTTTATCAATCTTTTTTGAATTTATTTAAATTCACTTAAAAAACATTCTGAATTCTTATTAATTTATTCTGAGTTTCGTTCAATTCTTTGCATTTTTTTACATTCTTCTTAAATCGCTCTAATTTGATTAAAAATAATGGAGTCTTTTAGATATTTTTCAATTCATTAAATTTTTTTTGGAATTGAGCCTGAATTCTTTTGTATTCATACTGAATTCTTAAAAATTTATTCGGCATCATTTAAATCTTTTAAAAGCTCTTGATTTTTTAATTTCCTCAATTTAAAAGACATTGTTTAATTCATTTAAATTTATTTAAAATTCATCCCTTAAATTATTCTTAATTTGCTTTAATATTACGGAAATTAATGGAATATTTTACCTTTACAGAAATGTGTTTAATTAATATAAATTAATTTGGAAATCATTTTATTCTTTATATCCTTTATCCTTTTAAATTCTTATATATTTGTCCTGAATTCTTTTGAATGTATTCTGAATACTTTGAGATCATGTGAAATCTCTTAATTTTTGATTTCTTAAGTTAATCCTTTTAAATCCTTTTAAATTTTCTTGGTTTTTTTTGAGCTCTCACTGAATTTTTTGAATTTACTTAAATTCTTCTAAATTCATTCTAATTTTACTGAAATCAATGAAATATATTAGATGTAACAAAAGTCGTTTAATTTTTTTTCAGTTCGCTGAATTCTCTGGGATTTTTCTTAATTTCTATCAATTTGTGCTGAATCCTTTTTAATTCATTGATGTCCCTTGACTTTTTCGTCATTCACAAAGAATTCTTTTCAATTCACTTTAATACTACTAAAACCAATATAATATTTTACTTTTATCAACATTTTTTAAAATTATTTAAATTCATTTGAAAAACATTCTTAATTCTTCTTAATTTGATTAAAAATAATTAAGTATTTTAGATCTTTTGCAATTTATTAAAAATTTTTTGGAATTGAGCCTGAATTCTTTTGTATTCATATGGAATTCTTGTAAATTTAGACGGCATCCTTCAAATCTTTCAAAACCCCTTGATTTTTAAATTTTTTAAATTTAAATAAATGATTTAATCCCTTATATTCTTCTTAATTCATTTTAATATTACTGAAATCAGTGGAATATTTTACCTATACAGAAATGTGTTCAATTAATTTAAATTAATTTGGAAATAATTTGATATCCTTTATTCTCTTGTATTCTTATTTATTCTTCCTGAATTCGTTTGAATGTAGTCTGAATCCCTTAAGGACGTTTGAAGTCTCTTAATTTTTTATTTATTAAGTTAATCCTTTTAAATACTTTTAAATTTTCTTGAATTTCTTTGAGCACTCACTGAATTCTTTCGAATTCACTTAAATTCTTCTAAATTCATTTTAATTTTACTGAAATCAATGGAATATTTTAGATTTAACAAAATTCGTTTAATGCTTTTGAATTCTCTAAATTCTCTGGAACTTGTTTTAATTTGTATCAATTTATTCTGAATCCTTTTTAATTTACTGATGTCTCTTGACTTTTTCGTCATTCAAAAGGAATTCTTTTCAATTCTTTTCATTTTTTTTTAAATTCTTCTTAATCCTCTCTAATTTCGCTAAAAATAATGGAGGATTTTAGATCTTTTGCAATTAATTAAAAATTTTGTTTGGAATTGCACCTGAATTGTTTCGTATTTATACGAAATTCTTGTCAATTTTCTAAATTTAAGAGAAATTGTTCAATTTATTTAAATTCAGTTAGAGTTCATCCCTTTAAATTATTTTCAATCCATTTTAATATTACTGAAATCAAAGGAATATTTTACCTTTACAAAAATGTTTACAATTAATTTAAATTAATTTGGAAAGCATTTTATTTTTTATATCCTTCATCCTTTTGAATTCTTATTTATTCTTCCTGAATTCTTTTGAAGGTAGTCTGAATCCTTTGAGATCGTTTGAAGTCTCTTAATTTTTTATTTATTAAGTTAATCCTTTTAAATTCTTTTAAATTTTCTTGAATTTCTTTGCGCACTCGCTGAATTCTTTTTAATTCACTTAAATTCTTCTAAATTCATTAAATTCACTTAATTTTTTAAAAATTTCATCTAACTCATCTCATTTTCCTTCAATTCCTATAAATTCACTCAAATTTTATTTAAATAATTTTTTTTGTATTCCTTCAATCTTCTTAATTCACTTAAATTTGGTGCAATTCGCACTGAACGAAGATTTTAAATATTTCAAGATTTTCGAAAAAATTAAAAAAGATATAACCGCTTTTAAAACTTTTACGGATTTTAAAGTATTCAAAAAAACTTGAGAGGATTTCGAGCGGTTTTATATAATATGTATATTGAATAGCAAATTACAAAAAATTTCATTCCTTCGATGTAATATTTTTAATATTCAATGACGGTATTTGATTAATACACTCAACTCCCGATATAAAAACGATTTCGGACATGGTTTGCAATGGCCTTGATTTTAAATCGGGTAAATCTAAACGTAAAAAGGCTGAGCCACATAAACGATTTCTGTTAAATTGGGACGCATGACGCAACCTGCTGCAACTAATGCGCTATGTGCGGCCCTCAATTTTTTGTCAAGCTTGACTAAACACTGTCTTTCCCTCTATCCCACGATTCTCCTTATTATGAAGCTGCCGAGGACGTCAAATCTATATATTTTTCAGAATTTATGCTACTTTAAACACTTTTTAAAATTACGCTAATGATCAGAAATCTGTAAGAAAATGCAAAAATAAAATATAACAGGATGTTGGTAAATTATGGAAAGGAATAATTAAATTGAATTCTGAAATATTGGTTTCTAATCTGCTTTCCAATAGTAGTTTACAAATTTATGATCTGCTCAACGGATTTTAAATCAGTCTACAACTAAGATTTAAAGGCAACAGAAAACGTCAATTCAGATGGTTTCCTACTGAAAGAAAATTTTTAATTCCTTATTTTTATTTTTTTTTAAATATGGTTTAATTGTTTTTTTTATTTAGGAATTTGTAATTGGATTAGAATCAAATTCAAAATACTATTTAACGTCTAATAATCCAGTTATTTTATAGCTTTTGTTTGTTTTTTCAGGAATTCTATACATTTTTTTGAAAAAGATATTGCTTTTAATGGACCCAAGTAATGGTTGGTATTTTTTTGTTCTGCAATAAATTTAGAAAAAATAGTTTTGTAATAAAATATTTGCAATAGTTGAAAATCAATCTGTCTTTAATAAAGATTCAACTGTTTTATTTTAAATTGGTCTTTTTCAGTTGAAAAATCAACTAAGTGATTTAAGTGCTTATTTAATGCAATTTTTAAAATTAATTGTTGATAAAAATCAAAAAGATAGTCTTTTACTTTTTTCATTGTTTTACTTGTATTAAATCAATTATTTCACAAAATTTTAAAAAGAATATAGAGATAAGTAATGCTTCCAGTCCTCAAATTACAACAAGAAAAACTAAATTTTTTATCAATTTGTTTATAAAAATTTACCAATTGATGGAAACTTATCCACAATATCATAATCCGTTCAGGGAATATAAATTCACTAATTCAAT
The DNA here is from genome assembly GCA_010014905.2 of Druon quercuslanigerum. Taxonomy (NCBI): domain Eukaryota; kingdom Metazoa; phylum Arthropoda; class Insecta; order Hymenoptera; family Cynipidae; genus Druon; species Druon quercuslanigerum. The sequence continues at coordinate 4,632 of JAAAKG020141361.1, read as the reverse complement.
ACTTTTTTGTGAAAACATCAACAAATGAGGCAATGTAGGTAGAAAAAATATAAAAATTATGTTTTTTTTTGGTATTTTTCGACTCAAATAACGATTTAAAAAAACTTTTTTTTCTAAAATCGGCTCGACAAAGATTTTGTAAAATTTGTTTGGCTTTAACGTTTTTAAATTTAAATTATCGGCACATAAATGTAGTTTAGTTCCGTTAGAGCACAAGACCGGTAATCTATGATGTAGACCTGGGTTCGAATCCCAGCGGATTCAGAGAAAATTTTTCTTACAACTTAAAAAAAAACTCATTCATTATACAAAAAATATTGATTTAGGGCCAAATAGAAAAAAAGAACAAATATAAATTATGATAAAGGAATGTAAACTGGAACTTTTTTAAGCCCAATTCCTATATCGTCGCATTGTGCGGCACACTATATGATGTAATTTGCCACTTTTCGTCCGGCCATAATTGAAACTCGGCCCGTTTCGCAGAACGCACTCAAATATGAAAGAGAGATTATGCGATTACGAATCTTGAATTTCGGCTACGTGAGAAAAAGAACGAAAATTCTTCATCAGAAAGCAAACGTGAAAGAAACTTGTGCCTTATCGTTGCTTTCGCTCTTACTTTATCAGAGACCACAGCACAAAGGAAGCTCAAAAATGGGAAAATTGAGTCAATTTTTCACGAAAAAGGGGAAAATAGGGGAAATATTTAATATTAATTTAGGCATGTAGAACAAAAAGTAACTTTTTGTTTTTAAAGAAAAAATATGTTTAAATAATGTTAGATGATTTTTTAATAACTTCTATCGTACAACCAGTTTTCGAAATAAATACTTTTTCAACATTTCTGTTTTATGGATTTAAATGTTTATTTATAAAATTCTCATGTTGAAATCAAGAATTGAAAATTTGAGAAAATTCAATTTTCTTTCATTCTCAAGAATTGAATTTTCGTTTGTTGAAAGTTCAATTATCAATTTCATTCAACTTTGAAGAAAGTTTTCGTTTGTTGAAAATTAAATTATCAATTTTTCTTGAATTTTCCACAATTTAAAATTCAATTATTGCGAATTTTCAAACAATTATATAATATAATATAATTTTATATAATTTTCAACAGGTTAAAATTCAAATTTCTCCAATTTTCACCAATTGAAAATGTAATTTTCTTCAATTTTCTACAAATATAATTTTTCTTTGTTTAAAATTCAATTATCGATTGTTTAATTTTTTAACAGTTGAACATTCAATTTTCTTTAATTTTAAAGAATTGAATTTTTCTCTGTTGAAAATTAAATTTTAATATTCTGCAATTTTCAACAGTTGAAAAGTCATTTTTAAAATTTTTTGAATTTTCAACAATTAAATTTTCAGCTATTAAAAAATCAATTTTTTAAAGGTTGGTTATTCAATTTTGCTCAATTTGTAATATCTGAATTTTCTTTTTTTGAAAATTTAATTATCAAATTTCTGCCATTTTGAAACAGTTGATAATCCAATTTTTTTAAAAGTTAAACAAATTAATTTTCTTCCATTGAAAACTCAATTTCAATGTTCTGCAATTTCCAAAATTTGAAAATTTAATTTTCTTGAATTTTCAACAATTGAATTTTCATCTGTTGAAAATTTATTTTTAAAATTTTTTAAATTTTCAACAATTGAATTTTCAGCTATTAAAAACTCAGTTTTTTAACGGTTGGTTATTCAATTTTGCTCAATTTTCAAGAGTTAAATTTCAATTGTAGAAAATTTAATTATCAAGTTTCTACAATTATTTTTCACATATGAAGTTTCTTTTGTTGAAAATTCGATTATCAACTTTCTGCCATTTTTAAACAGTTGATAATCCAATTTTTCAAAATGTTAAATAAATTAATTTTCCTCTATTGAAAACTCAATTTCAATTTTCTGCAATTTTTAACAGTTGATAATTCAATATTTCTTCACTTTGCAGAATTTGAAAATCAAATTATCTTGAATTTTAAACAAATGAATTTCCCTTTGGTAAAAACTAAATTTCAATTTTCTGCAATTTTCAACAGTTGAAAATTCATTTTAAAATTTTTTTGAATTTTCAACAATTGAATTTTTAGCGATTGCAAACTCAATTTTCAACTTTTGAAAATTGCAGAAAATTGAAATTGAGTTTTCAATAGAGGACAATTTAATTGTTTAACATTAAAAAAAATTGGATTATCAACTGTTTAAAAATGGAAGAAAGTTGATCATTGAATTCTCAACAAAAGAAAATTCAGATGTTAAAAATAATTGTAGAAAGTTGATATTTAATTTAACATTGAGTTTTTAATAGCTGAAGATTAAATTGTTGAAAATTCAAAAAAATTTTAAAATGAATTTTCAACTATTCAAAATTGCAGAAAATTGAAATTTAATTGTCACCAGAGGGAAATTCAATTGTTTAAAATTTAAGAAAATTTAATTTTTAAATGCTGAAAAGTGAAGAAATATTAAATTTTAATTTGTTGAAAATTACGGAAAATTGAAATTGAGTTTTCAATAGAGAAAAATTAATTTGTTTAACATTTAAAAAAGTTGGAGTATCAACTGTTTGAAAATTGTAGAAAGTTGATAAATGATTTTTCTACAATCGAAACTTATCTTTTGAAAATTGAACAAAATTGAATAACCAACCGTTGAAAATTGCGTTTTCAATCGCTAAAAATTTAATTGTTGAAAATTGAAAAAATTTTTATAATGAATTTTCAACTGTTGAAAATTGCAGAAAATTGAAATTTAATTTTCAACTATTGAAAATTGCAGAAAATTGAAATTTAATTTTCACCAGAGGAAAATCTAATCGTTTAAAATTAAAGAAAATTGAATGATCAACTGTTAATAATGATAGACAATTGATTTAAATTTTCCTCTATTGAAAACTCAATTTCAATTTTCTGCAATTTTCAACAGTTTAAAATTCAATATTTCTTCAGTTTTCAAGATTTGACAATTAAATTTTCTTAAGTTTCAAACAATTGAATTTTCATCTAGTTAAAATTAAATTTCAATTTTCTGCAATTTTCAACAATTGAATTTTTAGCGATTGAAAACTCAATTTTCAACGGTTGGATTTTTGTTTAATTTTCAAGAGTTAAATTTCAATTTTAGAAAATTCAATTATCAACTTTCTACAATTCTGAACATCTGAATTTTCTTTTGTTGAAAATTCAATTATCAACATTCTGCTATTTTTAAACAGTTGATAATCCAATTTTTTAATGTTAAACAATTAAATTTTTCTCTATTAAATCCTCAATTTCAATTTTCTGAAATTTTGAACAGTGGAGAATTCAATATTTCTTCACTTTTCAACATTTTAAAATTCAATTTTCTTGAATTTTCAACAATTGAAATTTTGAATATTGAAAACTGAAATTGCAATAGATGAAAATTTATTTTTACATTTTCATTACGTTTAAGCAGTTAAAAATTAAATTTCAACGTTTTTTCAATTTTCAAATGTTGGAAATTGAAGAAAATTTAACGGTTTAAAATTCAATGTCCAATTTTCATTAATTTCCAATTTCCTTTAATTTTCATGAGTAAAATACTCAAATATTAATTTCCTTTATTTTTCTACAAGCAAGAATGCAACTTTTTCCATTTTTTAACAGTTTAATATTAAATTTTCTTTCATTTTTAACAGATGCCTTTTTCAGCAATAGAATTTTTAAGAATTGATTTAATCTTTACTTTTCAACAGTTGAAAATTTAGTTTTCATATTTCTTTAGTTTCAACAATAAAAATTTTGAATTTTGAAGTTTCAGTTATCCAAGTTTCTTTCGTTTCCAACAGATAAAAATTCAATTTTCAACTTTTGTTGAATTTACAATATTTGAGTTTCAGTTTTTCCAAATTTTAACAAAAGAATATTCAACTGTTGAGATTTAAATCAAAGAATTTTGTTAATTTACAAAAGTTAAATTTTCTACAGTTGATTATTCAATTTTTAATTTCTTCCATGTTCAACAATTTAATTTTTTTCTATTGAAAATTCATTGATCCATTTTCTTCAGTTTTCAACCGTTGAAAATTCAGTTCTTAATTTTCTTCAATTTTTAGGCATCGAAAATTTGATTTTAAATTTGATTTAATTGTAAACAAATTAATTTTTAAATTTCGTCAATTTTAGAAAATTGAATTTCCAACTGTTTAAAATGGATGAAAACTCAAAATTTAAATAGTTAATTTTTAAATATTAACTGTTGAAAATGGGTCGCGATTATCAAATAATATTTAGAAAATTAATAGTCGTCCGAAAGATTCTCAGTAGGAAAAGTTTCAAGATTTTAAACAAAAATTCCAATTTTGATCACAACGATACAAAAAACTCCGACAAACAAACAAAAAATTGTTCAATAAATGGCTTCTATATTTTTTAAATGATGATCAGAATCAAGAATATTTTTTCTTGATGAAAATACCATCATAATTAACTGAATCGTGATAATTTTTGCTAAAAAAATTATTTTACCTCTAAAAATGTTTATTTAAATCCTGAATACTTTAAATCAGTGACGTAATCATTTCTATTTTTTTTATTGGTAAGATTTCTAAATAAAATTAATTGTTAAATTAATTAAAGTACAATTATTATTAAAATTTATATTATT
>JAAAKG020141360.1:0-11881 GCA_010014905.2 Druon quercuslanigerum | reverse complement strand
CTCGAGTATTTCTCCTACTCTAGCGGCCTGGAACGTTGGTAATTTCTTCTGTCTTGAGCTAGTTGAGAATTGTTTCTTCTTCAAAAAAATAAAAATTGTAACTTTGTAGAAGGATCTCCTTAGCCATTAAAAATACGTGAAAAGAAACATCATTTTCGGTATCCTTGTCGAACAAGTATAACACAAATGACAAAAGATTGTTTAATCATTAAAAAGGATTAGCTTTTATGACAGTCAAAATGACCCTTTTTTAGAGACGGTATACACTCGAAGTTATAATCTGCTCGTTTCGGAGTCATAAACATGCGGCTCAAGACATAGAAATTTGTCTCCAAGACATAAAATGAAGTCTGGCTCCGTCTCAAAACTGAAACATGCTCAAGTCGACCCTTTTGACTTCAGCATGTCTTGGTTGGGAGCAATTCAAGTAAAAACCAAGTCGAAGAATTTTTACCCGGACTAACACACAAGATTAATTATAAATGAGAGGTAAATAATACTTCTTTCTTGGTAAGTGATATTTCTTTCTAAAAACGCTAATGGAACAAGATAAAATTATTTCTTAGAGAGTAGATCAGTGATATTACTAAACTCGAATTATCCAAATTGGTACTCTGCATACACAAGGATTCCATTGTTACTGCAGTAACAAGTTACAGTCTACATTTGGCCTCATTTTTTGTGTATTATTTACCACCTATTGATTTTCTCATAAGGTAATTTACTTTTTTCACCTTCCTATATCCCTTGGTTATTACCTGACACTCTTAATTACCGGTAGTTTGCAAAATAGGAAAATAATGATAAGTTACATTTCTCCAGTGTACATAAGAATTTAAGAAAGCAGCATGTTGTAGAGTACTTAAGACGAGGAAAAAAATATTTTGTCCATAGTATTCCAGACTTAGTGTACATTGCAGGAAGCTTTAACTGCATTCCGGGAGTCCTTTAGTCACGCTCAGGTCTAAAGCAAAACGCGACCTCGTATACATATGGGCAATTCTCCACATACAAGACATTTTTGAAATGACACATTTTTCCCAACATTTTTTTCCAAAATTGTATTTTTTAGCTTAGGTTAGATTTAATAGCACTAAAAAGACCAAAAACAAAGTGTTAAAATATTATATTATATTTGGGGGCCGTTTAGGAACTAAGTCACGAAATTTTAAACACTTTTTCCAACACAAAGCCCCCTTTTGAGTAACTTTTAAATCCTCCATTAAAAATTGCGTTTTAAAAGAAATAGCCGAATTTTTAGGAAAGCGGTGGACTTTTAAACATAAAAAGATGAATTTTTAAACAAGAAAGATGGATTTTTAACCGAAAAGTTGAATTTTAAACATATAAAAAAATTACTTTTGGATCATCAGTTGCATTTATAACCAAAAAATAAAACTTTTGAGCAAAACAAATGAATTTTTCACAAAATAATTTCCATTGAGTTCTTAACCAAGAAAGGTGAATTTTACAACTAAAAAAGATGAATTTCCAACAAAGCACTTGAATTTTCAAACAAAAAAGATCACTTTTCAACAAAATAGTTAAATTTTCAACCAAATAATTACAATTTCAATCAAATACTTGAATTTGTAACCACATAGTCGTATTTTTCACCAATAAGTTGGATTTCCAACAAGTCCAAAATTAGCTGGAGACCATTTATTGCATTTATAATGAAAAAGTTAAACTTTAAGCAAATAGGATTACAAAAGTGCATTATGAAAAATCTACATCTTTCTGCATAAATAAGAAAAACTACAAGGAACTTTTTATTTTTAATTTAAAAACTGGAGTCGTTCTTAAGGATATTAGAACATGGTGGACAAAAATTGCCAAATCTATAAAACGCTCAAAACTTAATAACGACCGGCGAAAGGTAAGTCTCTGATTTTTCGAGAAAAAAGTCCGGTAATTGCTAAAAAATGAGAATAAAGTGGTGTAGCAATTACGTGAAGTGCTCAGGAAGCCGACTGATAGCTGATGGCGCTGATAGCTCAACCTTACTTGGCAGTACTATGAAAATGCACTGTTGGTAAAAGTCGCATCTGTCTTGGCGGGAATTTTAAATTAGAATGAAAAATGCAAGTTGTGATTTTCTTTTTTTTAATCCAATTTGAATGAGAAATAAATTTATTCTTAGAATAATAAACGTGATCTTAAAATAGAAAAAGTGTGGCAAATGATCAAAAAATGTTGCTGTGAACTCGCTGTTAATAATCGATAATAATTTTTCAATTTCATTTAAAATTATTTATTTAATCATTCAAAAAGGTTTTCGTGTTGTAACGTACAACAAACATATGAAAATGGTACATTACGTAGAATCGTAAGAATAAGGTAAATTATTGTACACCCTATTTTCGCTTTATTGAATAGGTTTCTGATTGTACCTTTCTGAGGGCGTTTTAGATTCTGGGAATGTGAGTAATATTAGTGTTCTATTAGGCGAGAATAGGGTGCACAATACTTACCTTATTTATACGATTCTACGTAATGCGCTATTTCTGTTTATTATCAGGGAGTTCACTGCGCCATCGTTATATGATTTGCCACGCTTTTCCTATTTCGAGACAACCTCTATTACACAGCCACACAAAAAAAAGTGTTGTGATCTGGGGACGCGACATCTGTTTTCCTAAGGATTTTGATGCGCTAAATCCAAATCCAATGTCAGCGTTTCACCCTAACCTTAAAAAACTCGAAAAAATTAGTATTTCCTGTTCTGGAGATGAGGTATATCGATTCTTATGTTTTTATGCACTCAATGCAAATTGTCCTACACGTTGTTCTTGAACACTAAACTAAAAAAAACTCAATAAAATGATATAAAATTGTGATATACTGCATTGAAGTCTGATTTTTTTGGAAAGCCTACAAGTAGATCAGCAGAGTCTCATTCTTACAATTAAAATACAGTGGGAGGAAATGCACTTTTTTCGTTCAAAAATGTCCAGAGCCTTCAATTTTTGTCCGATTTTTAATTTTTTTTTTAAATTAAAGTTCATTAAATTCTGAAGAGCTTGACGCTCTGAACTTTTGTCTCATCTACTTGCTTATTAATAATTTTTTCACTTAAAGTATGGAAAAACTGAAGTTTTTTGCATAACAATTTTTTACGCTTTAATAACTGATTAGGTAAACTTTATATTATCTTAAATAAATGTTTAAGGACGCATATAATACAAATAGTTTGCTCATTAGTCCATTTATATTTACTAAAAGTGCCTAATATTGTTATAAGCAATTCTTATGGAAAAATATTAAAATTTCAGACTTTTTCAAATTATAAGTTCCTTCAATCGCCAGAACGACTTCAGGTATTTGCTAAAATAATATATATTTAATAATATTTGACAAAATATAACAATTAAAAATTTTTATAAACAAATTAGATAAAGAAATTCAAAATTTTGGCCCTTACGCACAGTTTTTTTTTGTTTTTGCACTGGAAATGTTTGAAGCTATTTAATGAATAACTGCTTGTCACAAAAACATTTTAAAAGTTAACAATAACAATTATTATAAATAATTCTCGTTATAAAATATTCAAATTTATGGTTTTATCAAATTTTAATTTTCTTTAATCGTTAGAATGGATACTGATATTCTTGAAAAATGTATCTTTTATAATATTTAGTACAATATAACAACTTAAGTCTTTATAAACTATTATAAACTTTAAATTATTTTTGTAATTAAATATCATTCCTACATTAATATGAAACACTTTTAGTAAACAGAAAATTTTGTTCACCGATAATAAGACTATTTGCTAATTTGTTCATAAAATTTGTTTATAAGAAATAAATAGACTAATGAGCAAATTATTTGTATTCAATGAGTCCCTAAACATTCATTTAAGATAATATAAAGTTTACCTAATCATTTATTACAGCGTAAAAAATTTTTATGTAAAAAATTGCAACTTTTCCATACTTTGAGTGAAAAAATTATTAATAAACAAGTAGAAGAGAATGAACTTTAATTTAAGAAAAAATTAAAAATCGGAACAAAATTGAAGGCTCTGGACATTTTTGAACGAAAAAAGTGTATTTCCTCTCACTGTGTGACAGAACTTCAACACACCTAACCTAAACTAAACTCACCTCACCTAACCCAACCTAGTCTTATATAACCCTTATCTTCCATCGCAGATTCTACTATTTCGTCGAAATGGTAAATGTTAACGCAGCAATCATTGTTAGCAATGTCTGGAAATTCAAATTAACATTCAAAATTTGGTTTTACGTTCATCATTTGTGAAGCTTACTTGGTAACTTGTGTCTTAAAATTTTTCATATTTCACTGTTAGTTCAAGGAGATCTTCCATTTTTTAAGTTGCTTCTTCAGCGATCAAAATAAGGACATGTGTTTACAATATTTCCATTCTGAAGCTGTCCATATTCTTAGCGTTGCAGATCACTACCTGAAGTTTACAATTTTTTTTTCATATTCTGATTAAATCTAAGTTGACGACATGTCAAAGAAATTGACTAAATGTCTTCAGGAAAGTTTATTTTAATTTTGTTGTAAATGCATTGCTTATCGTGGTAAAATTTACTTTTTGGACGGAGTAGTGAGTTGAAGTTAGGTCACGTCAATTGTAAGAATAACGCTGATATAGGTTGTCCAAAAAAATCAGCGGGCAAGGCAGTATATCACAATTTTATATTATTTTATTGAGTTTTTTGAGGCAAGTGTCCAAGGACAACGTGTGGGATCAATTCTGACAGATAATTTGCATTGAGTGCATCGAAAAGCATAAGAATTGATATGCCTCATCTCCAGAACAGGAAATACTAATTTTTTCGAGTTTTTTAAAAGGTTTAGCGATTTAGATTTAGCGCGTCAAAATCCATAGAAAAACACATGTCGCGTCCCCAGATCACAACACTTTTTTTTGTGTCGCTGTGTTATTCTAAGGAAATTTTTTTAATTCAAACTTGTCAGTAAACAATTAAAAAAAGAAAACCACAAATTGCATTTTTCATTCTAATTTAAAATTCCCGTCAAGGCGTTGCTAAGCCACTTCATTCTTATTTTTTAGCAGTTAGCGGATTTTTTTCGAAAAACCAGAGACTTACAAATATGTAATTTATCATAATAAACATTTTTCGTGCACAATATTTTTCTCTGAAATGCATACATTTTAATGTAAAGATCTTTAATTGACGATCTTACGATAAAATGTTAAACATAAAAAAAGTTGTACTTTTGCAAAAAATATGATTTCTCTGCGGAATTTTTTGATGTATAATCAATATTTGAATGTCAGCTGTATGTATTTGCGTCTAATATTCATATAAGAAAGTTTGGACTTTTTAATTTAAATTTCTGAACTTAAAAATGAGAAATTGGTAGCACTTTGAATTTTTTGTGTTCAGTAAGTTTTAGTGAAAACTGATAAGTTTTGTTGAAAATTCATGTTTTTCTGGAAAAAATAATTTTCATGCTAGAAAATTGATTTTTTTGGTTGAAAGCTTAATTTTTTGGTTAAAAAATATCTTTTTTGTTAAACTAGTTTATTTAAAACTTGGTATTTTTTAATTCACCTCTGTGGTTAAAAATTGTTAGAAAATTAATCGTCCGAGTGAAAAAAATCATCTTTTGGGTTGAACTCTTGTTGAAAAATCATTTTTTTCGGATTCATATTTTAGTTAAAAATGTATCCTTTTGGTTGAAAATGTAACTATTTTATTGAAAATTCATGTTTTTTATTAGGAATTTATTTTTTAACTAAAATTGTGGTAATTTAATTTTTGTTTGAAAATGTATTATTTTTATTAATTGATTGATATTTTTATGAATAAATTGGTATTTCATACTTAAAGTTGGCCTTTTTAAAATTACCTTTCTTGTAAAAGATTCATATTTTTTATTTGAATTAAAATATTTGGTTAATAATTCAAAAAATTTGGTATGGAAATTAAACTTTTTGATTAAGTTAAAATAACTTTGGTTGAAAATTCATATTTTTTGGAAAAAATAATCTTTATGCTAGAAAATTGATTTTTTTGTATGAAAGCTTAACCATTTGGTTAAAAATGATGTTTTTTGTTGAATATTCAACTTCTTGGTTAAAAGTTCAACTAGTTTATTTAAAACTCTGTATTTTTTAATTCACCTCTTTGGTTAAAAATTGTTAGAAAATTAATCTTCTGGGTTAACAAATCATCTTTTGGGTTGAACTCTTGTTGAAAAATCATTTTTTTTTGTATTCATCATTTTAGTTAAAAATGTATCCATTTGGTTGAAAATTTAACTATTTGATTGAACATTCATGTTGTTTGTTAGGAATTTATTTTTTAACTAAAAATATGACAATTTTAATTTTGTGTGAAAATATATGGTTTTTATTAATTAACTACAATTTTTATTAATAAATTCGTGTATTTTATTATAAATTTGTCTTTTTTAGTCAAAAATTAATCTGTTTGGTTGATAATTCAACTATTTGGTTCTAACCTAATCTGGTTTGGCTGAGGATGTAATAATTCAGGAGAAAACTAAACTATTCAACTGAAAATTACCTTTCTTGTTAAAGATTCATATTTTTTATTTGAATTTAAGTATTTTGTTAAAAATTAAAACAATTTTGTATGAAAATTCAAACTTTTTGATTAGCAAATTAATCTGGTTTATTTAAAATTCAGTATATATTTCGACATGAAGTCTTAAGAATTTAAAGATCTTCATATTGCATTTAATGTGGCACTTACATTAATTTTATTTATAGAATTTATTTCTCCATTATTACACTATTTTCGTGACAAATCACCCTATTTCTTTTATGTTTATAGCAGTTTGGGCAACATGTTGTCCCACCCAGGTCTCCCCTATAAATGGACGATTGAAATGACCTGCAGCAATTTTGATACTTCAGGTTTTACTGGGTTTTACTGTGTCTGCAAGACAATCAATAGTTTTAATAGCTTATCCCCTGGGCACGAATGTGCTCTATCTGTAGAGAATTACCCATGTAAGAGAAAGAAATCGATCAAACCGCGGAAAGTGCGTGCATTTTACTTCGTGGAAAAACAAGGGAATATATTCAGAGACCCAAGAGCCATCTAGTTAATAACTAGCTGTTTTGCTAGCTCTGCACTATAGATTCTATGGGAAATGATACACGCGACAGAAAATTGCTTTTAGCATATTTTGTCCTCTTGTCAATTTTTTCGAACGGACGAATGCTTTTGCTCCTCTTTCGTGCTTGCACACATTTTCAGAGTTATTATTTTTCTTGCTCAGAGGATAAAGAGCGTGCCTTCATTTGTGGAAAATTTCAAAAGCTTTTCAGCAATGATGCGAATAGTTTCAGAACGAAAATAATTGCAGGATTCATTTAAATATATCTGATGTCCCCATAAAAAAGTGTGCTCAGCACAAAAATGTAGGTCCTTCCTGGTTTCATATACATATGTGACGTGGAACGAAGAAATTGAACTTAGGACCAAAAATCTATTTTCCGTTTTTTATTGATTCTGAGTAATGAAGATTTACTTTATCAAATAAAGTTCCCATTACTCCCCGATTAAAAACTTTCTTTTTTTCGTAAACTCATTTTCGGACTTAAAGGGTGGTTTGTTCGTTCCACTTGACATATATATCCGATATTCGAAAATTTTTAATTTAACCGATTAAAATAATTAAGCGACTGATGAAAAATTAGGTCAGGAATACAATACAGCCCTTCCCCTTTTTACGTCGAAATTGTTGTCTTCTATTTCATTTTATAAACGCCTAAAAGTAAACACAAAAAATACAAAGATAACATTTCAACAGAATTTACAGACCAAACTGCTTTGAAAACAGAGGAGGTTGGCTGATTTTTCATAAAAGTTGGGGAATAAATGCTTTTAAATAAAATTAATTAATGGGTACCATATTGCATTCAGTATGAAAAAGTCAAGATTTGATCTCGGAGTGTGTTGCCTTTTTTAAACAAAACAGTTGGAATTTTGAAACTTTAAAGACCAATTTTTACCAAACACTCGAATTTTCATATTAAAAAGAAGTAACTTCAACCACAAACAGTTACAATTTTAACCAAATAGTCAAATCTTCGAGTAAAAAAGATGAATTTTCTACATAGCAGTTCTCATTTCAACGTGGAAATAGTAATTTTCAAGAAAAAAGTTAATTTTGAACCAAGTAGTTAAATTCGAATTTAAAAAAGGTAAATTTTCAACCAAAAATACTTATAATTAAATTCTCAGTTTAAAAAATTTATTTTTAACAAAAAAAATTTAAATACTTAAATTTTTAACCAAATCTTTAAATACTAAAGTTAATTTTTTAAACGCGGTTCATCTTTCTACCCAACAGATAAATTTTCAGTGAAGAAGATTAATTTCCTACCAAAAAAAATAATTTGAAACAAAGAAATAATAATAAAGTTTCAACTAAAAACGTTTAACTTTCAAAAAATATATGAATTATAAATAAAAATTTAATAGTTGAATTTTCAACTTAAAACGACCAAAAAACCAAAAAACAGTTAAATTTAAGTTTAAAAAAATCCAAATTTGAACACAAGAAATGAATAATCAACAAGTTGAATTAAACGAAATAAAAACGAATTTTGATTTAACTAGAATAGATTAAAGTTCTATTTTTAATACATTTCTAAGATAATAAATGAATGGTAAAGGAAATAATTTTAAACAAAAATAATTTAACTTTCAGCAAAATAGTTAAATTTTCAACTAGAATGATCAATCTTTAAAAAAAGAAATTAATTTTCAACAAAAAAGTTAGTTTTGAACCAAATAGTTGAATTTGAATTTAAAAAGGTACATTTTTAACCAACATTAGAATAATTAAATTTTCACTTCAAAAAATTTATTTTAAACAAAAAAAAATACTTTTTAAATACTTAAATTTTCAACCAAAGGGATGAATCTTTAAATACTAAAATTAATTTTTTTAAACGTAGTTCATCTTTCTACCAAACAGATAAATTTTTAATGAAGAAGGTTAATTTCCTACCAAAAAACTAATTTGAAACATATAAATAATGATAAATTTTCAACTAAAAACGTTTAACTTTCAAAAAATATATGAATTATAAATAAAAATTTAATAGTTGAATTCGCAACTAAAAACGACAAAAAAACGGAACAGTTAAATTTAAGTTTAAAGAAATCTAATTTTGAACACAAAAAACGAAAAATCAACTAGTTGAATTAAACGAAATAAAAACGAATTTTGATTGAACTAGAGTAGACCAAAGTTCTATTTTTAATATTAAAAAAAAATAATAAGTGGATAGTGAAGGAAATAATTAAAATAAAAAGTAATTGAACTTTTATCAAAATAGTTAAATTTTAAACTAGAATGATCAATCTTTAAAAAAAGAAATTAATTTTCAACAAAAAGTTAATTTTGAACCAAGTAGTTGAATTTAAATTTAAAAAAAGGCAAATTTTCAACCAAAAATACAATAATTAAATTTTTAGTTTAAAAAATTTATTTTTAACAAAAAAAAAATTTTTAATACTTAAATTTTTAACCAAAGGGATGGATCTTTAAATACTAAAATTATTTTTTTTCAAACGTAGTTCATCTTTCTACCAAACAGATAAATTTTCAATGAAGAAGATTAATTTCGTACCAAAAAAATAATTTGAAACAAATAAATTATAATAAATTTTTAAATAAAAACGTTTAATTTCAACAAAATATATGATTTAAAAAAAATAATAAGTGGATAGTGAAGAAAATAATTTTTTAAAAAAGTAATTGAACTTTTATCAAAATAGCTAAATTTTCAACTAGAATGATAAATCTTGAAAAAAAGAAATTAATTTTGAACAAAAAAGTTAATTTTGAACCAAATAGTTAAATTTTGAAACAGGTTGATTTTTTAATCAAGGAGATTGTTAAATAAATAGTTAAATTTTTGAAATAAGAAGATTATTCTTCAACCAAAAAAATGATTTTTGAAACAAAACAGTTGAGTTGTTTTACAAACAAAAGTCTTTAAGAAAATAGTTGCATTTGCAGCGAAATAATAAAATTTTTCTTTAAATAGTAGAATTTTGAACCAAGCGAGATGAATGCCAAACCAAAATTATAATGGAAATTTTTTATTAAAAAGAATTAACTATCAACCATGAATAGTTGTATTTTATTATTAGGGAAAAAGAGTTTATGGATCGTCTCTAATCTGTTAGAATAATCCACCGTCTAAGTTAATCTTCAAATTATATGAATGTTGTTAAATAAAAAAATGCTCAACGAATTTAATTCAATCTAATTAAATTATTATATTAGCGGTTCAATAAAATTCTATTTATATTTCGTATTTAAAAATAGGAGGGGAGTCAGTTTCAGTGTCAGTATAGGGACCAGGTGGGTTTTAACAACAGATTCCTGTTACCAACATGTTACAGACATGATTATGTTCCATGCAAAAAATATGGTCCATGTCCGTGCTAAATCAAGAAGCTTCGAAATCGATATGGAGGGTATTTAATTCAATAAATTAATGATGAAGCAATGTCCGCTTCTATACTTTAGATTATATACTAATTTCAGTGAAATTTTGTTTTTCAAATTTAGGCATATTTTTTCAGTAACAAATTTATTTGTTATTGAGAAATCATAGTTGCTTCTTAGACAATTATATCTCAAATTTCAAAAAAAAAAAAAAAACATTCCACTGCAATTATCACATACTCTGAAGCCTAAGAGACGGATGTTGTTTTATCGATCTCGAAGCTTCTAGATTTAGCACGGACATGAACCATGTTTTCTGGATGTAACAGAGCTATGCCGGTAACATTTCGGTAACAGGAATCTGTAGCTAGAACCCGCCTTGCCCCTCTACTAGTGTCCAATGACATTTTGAGGAAGTAGAGATTTACCGAAATATCCTAAATTGTCATATCCTAACGTGGCCGCTCGATTTTTTTAAATTTGCTATATTCTATGTTGAATTGCTTTTCTTTCACGAAAACTCAGTTTCACATTGACGAAATTGGACGAAATTCAGACAGTTTATTCTCTGTCTAAGCCGTATCTTAATCTGAATTAGACTTCCACTATTCCTAGTAATGAACTTGGACTGACCAAAGGTAGACGGTTTGTTTGAAACCTCACTCAACTTCATCAGTGGTCTCGATGTAATGCTTCCTGTTCCTGTAGAAATTTCTATGTTGGTACATACCACCTTCTGCACCTTGCCTTGTATGTGGTACCTCGTGAATATTCAACATTGCGACGAACAGCCACGCAATGCAGAGGTAATCTGGAAGTTACTTTAGCTTAAAGAGAAAAAGAAAAAGTGAAAAAGAAAGAAAGAAAAAAACAGAAAAATAGCATATATTGTTGAGGCTTTCAAAAGAGGTACCAGTAAAACCAGAAGAGGGAACGAGTACTGGAAAAATTAGTGTTCCATGTAAAGGGCCATGCTGTTGGAATTCCAAGGGTAGAATAATGCCAGTAGGAATTCATGTTAGCGGACTCACTCCCGTGGAAACAAAACTGCACCACGTGCCTCTTGTATGAGCTCAAGGACAAAAAGGCACGAAAAAAGTCTTTTATTTTTAGTAAGTTTGCTTATTTCACAATTTAAGAATTTTAGTGAAATAATATGCTTCGCCTAATACCTGTTTTAAATTCTGGAAAATAAAAATGACAAAACTAATTTTTATTTAATGTGCACTCAAAACAAAGAGTCTTTGATTTAAAAAAAATTACTTTGGACGAATGAAAAATATTCATTGCCTTTCATTTTAAGAAAACTTTTTTTGATTTAAAGAAATTTCTCTTGTTTTAAAGAAATTTCTTTGTCTCAAAGCGAAAAGTTTGTGTTTCCAATACAAATTTTACTTTAATCTGAAATGATTTTCGTAATTTAGAAGATATTTTT
>JAAAKG020141358.1:0-11881 GCA_010014905.2 Druon quercuslanigerum | reverse complement strand
AACATTTACAGAGATACAGAATTATGTTTTGAAAAAGACACAATAATTGTTTAAGCAATTTCCTTATTTATTAAAAAAATACATTATTCTGATATAGAATCTAAAATACGTTTAATAAATTGTTGTTAAAAAATTGTTATGTTACTGCTATTTTTTTAACGTAGTTAAATTTTCAGTTACTAAAATTAATTATGTTAGAGTGACGAACGAAATTTGTGATTCAGAATTAATAATAGTGTAAAATAAAAACAGTTAAAGATTATTAATATAAAGTTCTTGATTAAATTACGTAAATTGAAATACAACTTTTTAATTTGAAAATACTTTAAAATAAAACGCGTTACTTTTTTCAGGAACATTTTTCAGCCGTAACACATTGCCAAGTTCTTTTACCGTGTTTTCAGCGAGATAGACTAGCCGAGGGGTTAGAGCGGTTAGGAATAAATTGCGTTAGTTTAGCGTCTAGAGAAGATAGGTAGTTCGAATCCCCGCAGCGTGCATTCCGATTTTTCAAAGTGTAAAAAGTGTTCGATTAGTATAAGTAGTAATTGTGTTAAATAGAATATTTTTTATTTTTTTATTTTTTTTATTAAATGGCTGTCGTTAACAGTCTATGAACCCTTCATTGACTGTCTTCGAGACTTTAATGTTGGAGTGTTCGATGGGTTACAAATTTATCTGTAGATTTTTTCTTGATGTAGTCTAGAAATGCTTCATTGACTCGTGCTAGATTTTTTTTGATGCAGTCTAGAAGTGCTTCATTGACTTGTGCTCGACACAATCTAAGAATTTCTTTATTTCTTCAAGCATTATTTGCCTAATTTTCTAAATACGATATTTTAAAATTTTCAAGCACTTTTAGACCTGTCCTAAAGTCACAGACTCGGTCAAGGAAAATTTCCAGGACTTTTTTTTTCCGTGTACTATTATTTATAGCATCTGTTTTGATATTAATATTTTCATTTATTTCTCCAAATAAGATAGTTATTGAAATTAATTTCATGTTAATGAAATTATCTTTAGTATTGGAATTCAGTTTTTCAATTTATTGCGATTGTAGATTTTATCTTCTAATTCGTGATCCGTGTCTAATACTATTTTGAGGATTTTTGTTTGGTTGTTTAAAACAAAAACTATTATCTCATTGATGGTATATAGTTTATCGAATTCTAAATTTATTTGGTTTAAATCTGATCGAGTCAGGATTCCAAAAAGTGTTTTAAAAATATCACCTATAAAATTACCTAATTCTCATTTATGCCTGTGTTTTCCAAATAACTTATGTAAAATTGTAATTTTATTTATTAACCTGTTACGTTTATGTTTTATTAATCTTATTTCATTTTTATCTGTACATTTATTTTCGCATATCTTTTCTATTAAATCAATTGTTTGTTTTAGTTCTTGAAATCTGCTTTCTGCTGTTGTGGAATTTACTCCTATAATTAGTTTCCAACTTTCGTCGTACAAGTAGGCTTTACTAATTTCCTCCATGTGAATGCTTCCGTAAATTGCCTGTAGCATATAGGTTGCTTGTGTTGCCGTTATCAGCATCCATAGTAACAGAATAATTATTTTTCTATAACATAAAATGGCATCACTTGATAGATATGAAGTTGAACACTTTTCCATTCAAATTTAATTTTTAAAATATTATTTGTTGTAATTTTTGTAACAATTCCTGGGCCTTTCCAACTTGGATCTAATTTATTTTGTTTTGTGTTACTTTTCCATTTGACTTGATCTCCTATTTTATAAACTGGATGGCTTTTTACTATATTTTCGTCTAAACGTTTCTTGGTCTTTTCCTGTTCGACTTCTATTCTTTCATTAGCTTTTCTAATGATGTTACCCTGCTAACACAAAACGTTATAAAAACTTTATTAAGGCGTTCTACAAATCACGGAAAAACGTCTTTCTCCAATGGTTGAAATAGCGTCTTAAAAATGTCTTGTAAACGTTATTTTGGCCGAAAAATTTTTATCCAAAAAGTCAACATAGGCTGATAGACTCGTATGAAAGACGTCTTTTATACGTCTTTGATAGAATTAAATAACATTCTTTAAACGTTTAGAAGACGTTTCTAAAAACGACTTATAAACGTTTTATTAACGTGTATTATAAGTGTCTTTTTTAGAAACTGCACTGCGATTAAAAAAATGAGAACCGTTATAAAAACGTCAAAAAAACGTTTAATCTACGTTCAGAAAACGTTATTAAAACGTTATATTAACGTTTTAAAGACGTTTTTAAAACGTTTCTAAATACTTAATTTATTACATGACTTGTTATTAAAGAAAAATGACAATTTTTAATTAAAAAAGGTAGAAATGCATATTGTTTATTCAGCAACAACTTTAAAATAATACAACATTTTACATAGTCTCAATTAACGTATCACTATCACAAGTGTTCGTGCCTAAGGCGGCGACTGATTGTTCTCGCGCTCGATAAATGTGCCTCACGTAGGCGCTCGGTCCTGGTTGATCAATTAAATTATTTTTAAGCGTACACGTTAAGCGAAGATGTAGATATAGCTTTTTCAAAACTCCTTCGGGTTTGAGGAATACATTCTCATAGTGAAACTTGCGCTTTAGGCTCGACATTATTTAAGTTGAGTTAAAATTTCAGAAAATCGACATGTAACATTATGTACTTACTCCGCTGAAAAATTGTAAAATAATGCAAGAAAGAACTAAACAAAATACACAAAAATTGAACTCTTTCGAGCATAAATTTGCAGTACGTGAGAAATTATGTAAAAATTTAAATTTTTCCGTCAAACGGTGCGTGCTATTAAAAAATGGTAAACAGAAATTTTGTAGGTTTATTTCAGGCGAGAAATTTTCCTGTTGACTACTTCATTGTCACTTGTGTTGCTTGGCTGTAAATTTAAGTTTTCGATTTTCTGATGGCATTTTCCACGTTTAAAAATATGCATTTCCACCTTTTTTAATTAAAAATTGTCGTTTTTCTTTAATACCAAGTCATGTAATAAATTAAGTATTTAGCAACATTTTAGAAACGTCTTTAAAACGTTAATATAAAGTTTTAATAACGTTTTCTGAACGTAGATTAAACGCTTTTTTGACGCTTTTATAACGATTCTCATTTTTTTAATCGTAGTGCAATTTATAAAAAAGACACACATAATATAAGTTAATAAAACGTTTATAAGTTATTTATAGAACGTGTCTATCAGCCTCGGTTGACTTTTTGGATAAAAATTTTGCGGCCAATACGTTTTGTGTTAGCAGGGTATAGTGTTCGAGTTTCCATTTCCTTATTAAATCGGCATAAGTAAGGTTTAACGATCTTGGTATTGCTGATGGGATATTGGGATCGCTCCCGAAGGTCATCTTGAAAGGTAAAAAGCCTGCACTTGTATTTTTCATTGTATTTATTATCAATGTGAAAATTTTTCATCCCATTGTTTACCATTACCTTCGATTGATGTTTTAATCAGATTATTAAAAGTTGAATGCATTCTTTCTATGTTACCGTTTGCCTGTGGATGGAAAGATGTTGTTTTTATATGCTTGATATTTAATGCATCTTCAAATTGTTGCATTAATTCTGATAAGAAGTTTGTTCCTTGATCGGTGAGTATTGTTTTAGGGACTCCGAATATATATATATATATATATATATAAAATGATCAATCATACGTTCAATTATAGTTTCTGCAGTTTCATTTTTCATAGGCACTAGAACTGTATACCTTGCTTACCTGTCTTGGATACTTAAAATGTATTTATTTCCTAGTTCTGTTTCTGGTAAAGGGCCAAAAACGTCTAACGCAATTTTTTCATTAGGGTTAGTTGATGTGTCCGGAATTATTCATTTTGCTTCATTAGGGACTCTTGTAGTCTTTTGAAATTGGCAAATAGGGCATGATTTTATGTATTTCTTAATTTCTTCATCCATATTCTACTATTCACCAATATCTCTTGCCTTTTGAATCGTATTTTTCTCTCCAAGGTGGTTGGCATGTGCTTCTTTAATAATGGTTTGCCTTTCTTCTTTAGTTAATTCTATGTTTTTATTAAAATATACATGGAATCCTATTTCGGGGTAATGATTAGATAGATATTGTAATATCTCCAAAAGTATTTCTTTTTCTAATGGTGTCAATGTTGGATCACCAAAAATCAATCTTACTTTTGTCAATCCTCTATCTCTAAAGTTGGTTATCAACAGTCCTAAATAACGTATCTAATTTTTCTCGTTATAATCAAGCAAATCCGATTTTTTTACCTCTTTAAATAGTTTACTTTCTACATTTGGTTAACCGTTAACTCTATCATTCGTTAAAGCGTTTTCTTTCCATTCTAGAAATCCTTCGTATAGTTGGTTGTCTTCTTCTTCGTCTACTTCTTATTCTTCTTCTTCATCTTCTGATGATAATGAAAGTCTTTCCTCGGGTAAAGGTTCTTCTGACGGTTCTTTAATTTCCCTGTCAGCTATTTCATGCTTATCCTTGAATGTTTTTTATTCAATGATCCTGGATTTTTTACTAACAGTTTCAGATTTTTCACTTTCTATATCAGAATCACCGCTAACCAATTGTATCGTAGTATCTGAGTCAGTAATTATATCTTGATCTTCGAGTAGGAATAATCTTGATAGATAGTCGGCTGTTCGGTTTTCTTTTCCTTTTACATATACTACCTTGCACTTATATTCTTCAACGTATAATCTCCATCGATGCAATCTGGAACTAGGGTCTTTTACGTTGTGAAGCCAAACTAGAGCTTTATGATCCGTCTGAATTTCAAAGGGGCTTCCTAGTAGATACTGTCTCAATCTTTTTACCGCCCAAACAATTGCTACAAGCTCTTTTTCGCTAGTGCTATAGTTTTCTTCAGCTTTATTTAAACTCCTTGGGATAAAAAGGCTAGGATGTCCTTTCTGTGACAATAAAGCTCCTAAACCAAGGTTAAATGTTTCCATTGCTAAAGTAAATACTTCATATTAAAATTTGGATATCGCTGTACTGGTGCATTGCATAAACGTTCTTTTAATTTGTCAAAGGTTTCTTGACGTCTGGGTGTCCAAACAAATATTACTTCTTTTCGTATTAGGATGGTCAGAGGTTTTGCTAGAAATGATTGAATTTCTTTAACTATAGTTGGTTATTAAACATTTTTTTACAGCTTTTGTTTTTGCTGGATTAGGTTTATTTCCATTGGCAGTGATAAAATGTCCCAAATATTCTAATTATGATCAAGGTATTCGCATTCAGATGGTTCTAATCATAATCCCAAATTTTTAATTCTTTTAAAAATATCTATTAAATTCTTGTTATGTTCATCTGAAGTTTTACCGAATACTACTATATCATCAACATAAACAAAACATTTATGGCCTGAAGGTCCAAAAAACGCCAGGTTTCGAGATAGGAGGGACCAAATGTCACCTTTCATGGACGCGAGAGGAGTTCCAAGGACCCTCGAAGATTGTTTGGCACTACGCTCAGGGATTATGCCAAACTCGCTGTCCCTTTGATATTTTGTAGTTTGGGAACCCCTGAACAATAATATCCATGTTTAAAGGTCGCCGACAGGATACTTTTTTGTCAGTGTTGCATCGCATGTCGCTTTTCATGCAGATGAGAAGATTTACAGCGACCCTCGAGGACTGTTTGACACCATACTCAGGGATCATTCCGGTCTCTCTGTTCCATTGATATTTTGTAGTTTGGGATGCCGCGACAAATAATATCCATGTCTTAATGTCGAGAAAAGGATACTTTTTCGTGGGTGTTGTACCAAAGTTAACGTTTCATGCACACCAGAGGAGTTCCACGGGCCCTCTAGGACTGTTTGGCACCACGTTCAGGGATTATGCCGAACTCGCTGTCCCTTTGATATTTTGTAGTTTGGGACCCCCTGAACAATAATATCCATGTCTAAAGGTCGCCGACAGGATACTTTTTTGTCAGTGTTGCATCGCATGTCGCTTTTCATGCAGATGAGAAGAGTTACAGCGACCCTCGAGGACTGTTTGACACCATACTCAGGGATCATTCCGGTCTCTCTGTTCCATTGATATTTTGTAGTTTGGGATGCCGCGACAAATAATATCCATGTCTTAATGTCGAGAAAAGGATACTTTTTTGTGGGTGTTGTACCAAAGTTAACTTTGCATGCACACTCGAGGAGTTCCACGGGCCCTCTAGAACTGTTTGGCACCACGCTCAGGGATCATTCTGAACTCTCTGTCCTTTTAATATTTTATAGTTTGGGACCCCCGAACAATAATATCCATGTCTAAAGGTCGAGAAAAGGATACTTTTTCATCGGTGTTGCATCGTATGTCGCTTTTCATGCAGGTGAGAAGAGTTATACCGATCCTCGAGGACTGTTTGACACCATGCTCAGAGATCATGCCGAACTCTCTGTTCCATTGATATTTTGTATTTTAGGGTCCCCTGATCGATAATATCTAGAACTGAAGGTTGAGAGATGGATAGTTTTTTGTCGGCGTTGCATCGTAGGTCGCCTCTCATGTACTTATTCAATTTAATTAAACAGGTTCTATTAACCACATCGTCAAGACTAAAGTTTGAGTAGTGTGTCTTGGGATAGTCTATCTACTGTACAAAAAAATAATTGGTACTTTTTTTATTAGGCTAACGCAATCTGAATTTGATTAAACATCACCAATTATGTACGTACTTATTCAAACTAATTAATCAGGTCCTATTAACCGTGTCTTCAAGACTGTAATGTTGAGTAAGTGACTCCGGGTAGTTTACCTTCCATAAAAAATTTAAATAGTGGCTTTCAGATCATGGTAACATGAACTGAAATTGAAGTTTCATTACCAAGGGTATAATTCCTTATTCAAACAAATTAATTATGTCTTACCAACTACGTCGTCAAGATTTAAATATGAGAAGGTGTCCGTGTGTATTTTAACTACTGTAAAATATTAATTGGTAGTTTTCGGATCAGATTTACACAAAATAAATGTAAATAAACATCACTAAGTGCGTACCTATACATTCAAACTAATTATTCAGGCCCTGTCAAGTACAGCTGACGGACAACTGTGCACGGAGCAACTGTGCATGAACCTATCTGTGCACATCGGTGGCCATATGAACAACTGGGCACCAGGCCATCTGTGCACGTCTACATTTCAACGTGCACAGATGGGAAACTCCCAACTGAGCACGTATAATTGTCTAAATGACTAAATAAAATAAAAATAATATAAAATGACTAAATATCGACGTGCCCGGATGGTACCCTACTAAGGGTTCACGTGCACAGATAGGAGATTCCCAACACTGCACGTCAAAATGTAGATGTGCACAGATAGCCGGGTGCACAGTTGTACCTGTGCCAATCGGCGTGCATAGATGGGCTCGTGCAAGTTGTACCCTTTTCATCAATTACGTTGTCTAGACTCAACTACGGGGATGGTATGTGGTGTATTTTAACTACTATATATAACAAATGTTTGGTAGGATAAGATCAAGTTGATTTCCTGACGTATAGTTTCTTTTTACAACAACATTATCGCTACATTTTATCCATAACCTCGTCACGTTTTAAGTTGATTACAAAATATGCACGTAATATTTTGTTCATAAACCATAGTCTCCTTTGTTTGTCAATTTTTAAACTTTTGATTTTCGAAATTGGTTGTCATAATGAAAAGCCTCCTTTGAATAAACTTTTAGATTTCGGGCATCGGTGGCTTGTAATAAAGGAGGTTTTGCCTCCATGGCAACCTGATTGTCAATTGCCAAACTGTTTACATTATGTATGTCCTTTTTTTGAAAGAATCTTTTCAGTTTACTCTTGACACAAATTCTGCATTACCTTGATATTTTCTTCGCCTGGGGCAATGTTTGTTTGATATTGCAGTCAACATTATAAAAGGAACGCTGAAGAATTTCCCTATAACTGGAATTTAGTCATGCCGCCCGTCAGAATAAGTTGCTACATATGTGCGATCGCCTTCCAGCTACGAGCGATGGTACACATATCTGATGCAGTTCTTTTTTATTCTGTATCAGAATGCAAGATATGACCAGGCTGACGGCTATATTTTGTATATTCATAGGACCTACTTTTATGACTCTCGAAATAACAATGCTGCGATGCTGACTAATTAATTAGAAACCGATATTGATGGGTTGCGAGAATGGTTCGAAAACGATGACATTATCATTGTGGACTATAGATATCTTAATGCCCTTTTGCTTCTTGAAAATGTTGGTATTAACAATAAAATGCCAACTCTGTTAGTTCGTGGATAAAGGCAAGTTGATAAAATCTGTTTTTAAGTTCTTCGGAAATCTCATGAGCATGAACCATGCCATTAACATCGGCGATTTTTACCGTATTGCTGGGGCGATCCTCAACAAGTATCGTCCTTGCATACAGATGGCTGAAGCGACCGTCAACTTAGCCCGAACAATATTACGAAAATTACGTGAACCCAACATCGTCCAAGCCAGAGTTACAATTGACAACCTACATACCAGGAATGCTAGATGGATTCCTCTGAATGAACACCAAGTACCTCCTTTCCCTAGGCTGGATATGAATTATCTGAAGGAACTGCTGGTAGGAATCTATCAGCTGAATCTAGCAGAAGATTACATCTAACATAAGTTTGACAGGGAGCGAATGGAAGATTTGGAGTTGGACGAACTGGTTGAGGAACCAGGTTGAATCAGAGTGCAAGTGTATTCTTGTTTCAGACGCGCAACGAAATGTCAGATCTAGATATCCCATGTAGAGGATAACTTAGTTCAAGCAGCCGACGATGAAGAGCTACAGCTGGATGAAGCATAAAACAATGAACAAATATTGGGTACTACAGTACTTGTAAAACTTAGGCCAGGACAGTCAGATCATGTGCACATGTAGCAAGCATATTATGGTATTTAGGATACACGCGCTATCAGCCAGCATTAAAGTATCTAAGCAGATCTAGGATTAATAATATTGCGGATTCGGGTCAAAGAGAACAGTATAAGGATATACCAAAACTCGTCTTTTTGAGCAAACTAATTCTCATTGTTGTCTTTACTGACCAGAGCATCATCCAATACCAAACCAAACACTAATGGTGCTGTAACTGGTTTAAAAAATTCTCGATTTTGCCTTCATTCGCCGGATCGCATCATAATCTTTCCTTAACTGACTGGAAAATACCAGAATGGTTGGCTGGTTAATACTCCGATATTGCCTTAATTGGCAGGATCGTACACTGACATCGTATTGATATTGTATTGATTACCCGGATTTCTTTCCTTAATTGGATGGACAGAGAGTTGGGCATGACATAAATATTATCGATCAGGAGGCCCTAAGCTAAAAAATATGCAAGGGACAGTGAGTTCGGAATGATCCCTGAGCGTGGCACCAAACAGTCTTAGAGGGTCCGTGAACTCTTCGAGTATGCATGAAACGTTAACTTTGGTACAACACCCACGATAAAGTATCCTTTTCTCGATATTCAGGCGTTGGAATTATTTTGTGGGGGGTCCCAAACTACAAAATATAAAAGGAATCGAGAGTTCGGCATGATCCCTGAGCGTAGTGCCAAACAGTTTTCGAGGGTCCATGCAACTCCTCTCGCGTCCATGAAAAGTAAAACTTGGTCCCTCCTATCTCGAATCCTGGCGTGTTTTAAACCCTTTGACCATAAATGTTTTATTTATTTTGACGATACAGTAGTATTCAGTAAAACTTTAGATAAAAATAACAAAAATTTAATAGAAGTTTTAAGAAGAATTAAAAATTTAGGATTACGATTAGAACCATCTAAATGCGCATACCTTAGGCCGAAATTAGAAGATTTAGGACATATGATCACAGCTAATGGAGTTAAATCTAATCCAGCAAAATTAGAAGCTGTAAAAAAATTTTAATAACAAACTACAGTTAAAGAAAATCAATCATTTCTAGAAGTAGCTTAACACTACAAAAAATTTTTTTTAGAAACTTTTATACAATAGCAAAACCTCTGACCAACCTAATACGAAAATAAGTAGTATTTGATTGGACACTCAGATGTCGAGAAAGCTTTGACAAATTAAAAGAACTTTAATGCGATGGGGGCTAAATGTCGTGGGGGCTAAAGCGCAGGCTTTGGTCCCACTCTGTCGGATTGCGGGTTCGATTCCTGCCTCGCACTCTGGAAGAGCCTCGGTGGCCCATGCGGTGAACACTAGCCTAGCAAGAGAGTTGTTCATCTCCGGAGAGTCGTGGGACGGGTACCTATAGAGAAAAAGGTTCTCTAAGTACTTTAGGCTGTTGCTCTTGGTGGTTCGGAACCCACCTTAAACTGTAGGTCCCCCTCCCACCACCAAGTAAGTATACGGGAGGTGTGTTAAGGAATAAGAAGAAGGTGCACGAAAAATGTAAACCCTTAGGGGACACATTAGAAGCTTCTAACTAGTTAGTTGAAATTCCAGTACTACGATATCCAAATTTTAATTAAGTATTTAATTCAACAACGGAAGCATCTAACCTTGGCGTGTATAGCGTCACAAGCCTAATGGATTACAATAGTTTAAACACAAAATTTTACATTAAAATGTTAAAAATTTGATTTTCAAACGCAATTAACCCTTACAAATTTTCTATCACTTCTTACAAACTAATCTTCTTTACTCACTGTTTTTTTTCTTTGGAGACCGTAGACTCCTCGCTTTCCTGGATACCGTGGACTCTTCGCTGTTAGTTCTTTACGTCGTCGTCGGCCTTTTGGCGGGCGCGGATCATTATTTTCTGGGCGTTGGCTGCCGCGTTGCAGAACTACGTTGAATGCTGCATGGTTAGACCATTGTTTCTTTCCCCTGATTGCGGGCCTCGTAGGATTTTTACCTTGGTTTATCGCCCACCCTTTCTGTCAAGTCCTTTATGAATTTCCTATTCAATTGTTTTACGTAGATTAGTACCCTACGTAGTCCAGGCACTAGTTATAACAATGAATAGAACTTTTCTCGTTAACGGACCTTACCTTTGCAAAGTCCGGAGTTCGTCCTTTGAATGTTGGTAAAAATTCTCTTATTCCCAGGATTCTCCACGATGATCCAACTATTATGGGATATCTTTTTTAATCATTCCGTAGAATTTAAGGATTCGATAAGTTGATCCTGGCAGGATCGCCAAAAAATGTTATCAGTTGATAATTCAGGATCGCCACAAGTATTAAGAACTTCAAATTGATATAATTATATGTATATTTTTAGAGAAAACAGGTTACAGTGTGACTCGGACAAGCGGGTGATGAGAACTAACTGAACCGACCTGAAGGGGCGGTTTTTATACAAAAGGCGGGTTCACATTGTATTGATTATTTCTGGCGTGACTTAACAAGTATTACATAAAGTAAGTATATTGTTTACAATCAAGATACATAACAGCTTTGAAAAGAGAAATTTTCGAGATAATAAATAAATAAATTTAAACAAATTCTTTTTTTACTTTAAAATTTTAGTGAAATTTCAAAAATTATTTTTTTAAACTAAACTTAAAATTTAAATTAGGTTTAGATAAGTTTAAAAATCAAATAAAATTTAGTTAAATTTCCAATTGAACTCAAATTTAGTTGAATTTCAAAATTAAATTAAATTTAGCTAAATTCAAAATTTAAATGAAATTTAGGTTAAATTAAAAATTAAATAAAGTTTAGTTTAATCAAATGAATTTCTCGCCTGATTCCGGCATGAAAGTGCAAGGTAGTGGGAATTTTATATGCTGAGTTTTTCCGATAATTGAGGCGCCGGATGCAAAAAGGAGATATAGAATTATTTTGCTGGGGTGGGGAGCCCCCTAAGCTCCTGAAAATGAAGTCTTGAATTTTAATTTTTGAAATATATATCCTGAGTGAAAATTTAATTTCGCAT
>JAAAKG020141357.1:0-11882 GCA_010014905.2 Druon quercuslanigerum | reverse complement strand
TTTTCTAATTCTGGAATTTTATCATTCAGAAAATTTTTTCTATTTAGGAATCTAATTCGGGAATTTCTATTATGCAGCAATTTTATTGTTCGAGGATTTTACAATTTAGGAATTTTGTTGTTCGGGAATTTTATTGCTCAGAAACTTTTTTGTTCGATAATTTCAGTATTCCTGAAATTTAATAGTCAGGAATTTTGTAAATTTGTAAATTTAGTACTCGCGAATTTAAAAATCTGGATATTCTATTATTCGGGAATTTTATTTTTCGGGAATTTATCATTTAGAAAATTTCTTCCTATTTAGGAATTTTATTATGCGGGAATTCTATTATTCAGCAATTTCATTTTTCGAGGATTTTTCAATTTAGGAATTTTGTTGTTCGGGAATTTATTTGCTCAGAAACTTTTTTGTGCGGTAATTTCGATATTCATGAAATTCATTATTCAGAAATTTTATTATTTGAGAATTTTGCAATTTGGGAATTTTATAATTTGGGAATTTCATAATTTGGGATTTCTGTTATTCGGGAATTTTATTGTTCGGGTAATTTATAATTTCTGAATTTTAATATTCGAGAATTTCCTAATTCGGTAATTTTATCATTTAGAAAATTTCTTCCTATTTAGGAATTTTAATATTCGGGAATTCTATTATTCAGCAATTTTATTGTTGGAGGATTTTCCAATTGAGGAATTTTGTTGTTCGGGAATTTATTTGCTCAGAAACTTTTTTGTGCGGTACTTTCGATATTCATGAAATTCATTATTCAGAAATTTTATTATTTGAGAATTTTGCAATTTGGGAATTTTATAATTTGGGAATTTCATAATTTAGGATTTCTGTTATTCGGGAATTTTGTTGTTCGGGTAATTTATAATTTCTGAATTATAATATTCGAGAATTTTCTAATTCGGGAATTTTATCATTCAGAAAATTTTTTCCTATTTAGGAATTTTATTAATCGGGAATTTTATTATTCAGCATATTTATTGTTGGAGGATTTTCCAATTTAGGAATTTTGTTGTTCGGGAATTTTATTGTTTAGAAACTTTTTTGTTCTGTAATTTCACTATTCATGAAATTTATTATTCAGGAATTTTATTATTTGAGAATTTTGCAAATTAGGAATTTTATAAATTGGGAATTTCATAATTTGGTAATTCTATTATTTTGGAATTTTATTGTTCGGTTAATTTATAATTTCTGAACTATAATATTCAAGAATTTCCTGATTCGGGAATTTTATCGTTCAGAAAATTTTGTTCATATTCAGGAATTTTATTATTCGGGAATTCTATTATTAAGCAATTTTATTTTTCGAGAATTTGCCAATTTAGGAATTTTTTTATTCGGGAATTTTATTGTGCAGAAACTTTTTTGTTTAGTAATTCCAATATTTATGAAATTTGTGATTCAGGAATTTTATTATTTGAGAAATTTATTATTCGAGAATGTTGTATTTTGGAAATTTTATTGTTATGGAAATTTTCTATTCAGGAATTTGATTACTCGACAATTTAAAAATTCGGGAATTCTGTTATTCGGGAGTTTTATTATTAGAGAATTTTGCAAATTGGAAATTTTATAATTTGGGAATTCTATTATTTGGGAATTTTATTGTTCGGATAATTTATAATTTCTGAATTATAATATTCGAGAATTTCCTCATTCGAGCATTTTATCATTCGAAAAATTTTTTTCCTATTTAGAAATTTTATTATTCGGGAATTCTATTATTAAGCAATTTAATTTTCGAGAATTTTCCAAGTTAGGAATTTTGTTATACGGGAATTTTATTGCTCAGAAACTTTTTTTTCGGTAATTTCACTATTTATGAAATTTATTATTCAGGAATTTTATTATTTGAGAATTTTTCAAACTTGCAATTTTATAATTCGTGAATTTTATTATTCGAGAATTTTATAGTTTGGAAATTTTATTGTTATGGAAATTTTCTATTTACGAATTTTTTTACTCGACAATTAACAAATTCGGGAATTTTATTGTTCGGGAATAGTATTATTCAGGAATCTTTTAGTACAGGAAATTTATCATTCGGGAATCTTATTATTGTTAATAAATTAAAAAAAGTTTAATCCTAGTGTGATAAAATATATCTAATCTTATATTAATTTTAATATAATATAAATAAAACATAATATCAATCTTTCCTCATAATTTGAATCATATTATCAAGCGCTTTATTTTTGTAAATTTCTACGGCTTTTGATCACACACAAAAAAAATGAATTTAAAAAAATAGTTTGGAACTAAAATCATAAATCTGCAACTGAAATATATAAATTTTTGATCCAAAAGAAAAAT
Source organism: Druon quercuslanigerum (assembly GCA_010014905.2). Taxonomy (NCBI): domain Eukaryota; kingdom Metazoa; phylum Arthropoda; class Insecta; order Hymenoptera; family Cynipidae; genus Druon; species Druon quercuslanigerum. The sequence continues at coordinate 9,557 of JAAAKG020141357.1, read as the reverse complement.
TTTTCCGCGGAAATTAAAAATCTCTAATTAGAAAATTTCTAATTATCTAAAATAATTTCTACAAAAAAAAAAGAATTTTCAACTGAAAATAATAATTTTATAACCAAAAATTAAATAGTGAAATCTTTCTTTGAAAAGATTCATGTTTAACCAAAGATATTAATTTTTAATTTAAAAAAATATTATATAATATATATATATACAATACAATTTTGTTGAAAATTTACTTTTAGTAGAAAATGAAACTATTTTGGTAAGAAATTCCACTATTTGGTTAAAAATTAAATTATTTATTTGAAAATTTAACTATTTAGTAAAAAATTAAATATTTGGCTTAAAATGTGACACTTGTGGTTAAAACTTCAAGTAATTGGACTGAGTTGAAAGATTTTTTTTATTAATTATTTTATCCTTTTTTGTAATTAAGATTTTAATCAAAATTTTGAACTTTTATATTTATGGTTAAAATTGTTTTTTTTCTGTAGGAAATTAATCTTGCTTTCCGAAAATTCCTCTATTTGTCTAAAAATTTCTTATTGTTGACTTAATTCAAGTGATTGAAAATGAGCTCGTTCTTTAAAATTAAAACTTTCAAACTGAAAATTTATTGATTTAATATTTGGTAAAAAAATTATCTTTTTCTTGGGTAGCAAATTAATTTTCTTTGTTAAAAATTCATCTATTTTTGTAGAAAATTCAAGTAATTGTTTCAAAAATAAACGACTTTCTATGAACTCTTTTGGTTCAAATTAATTTTTTTTAAATAATAAATTAACTATTCCAGTTGAAAATTCAGCATTTTAGTTAAAACTTATTCTTTCAGGTTAAAAATTTACATATTTAGTAAAAGATTTTGATATTTGTTAAAAATTATTTAGTTTTACTGGTAATTAAACAATTTCAGTTTAAAATTTATATTTCTTGTTAGAATAATATCATTTTGATTGCAAATTGAACCATTTTTGTTGAAAATTAAATTTTCAAACTGAAAATTTACCGATTACATATTTGTTTAAAAAATTATCTATTCTTGGGTAGCAAATTATTTTTTTTTGGTAAAAAATTCATCTATTTTAATAGAAAATTTTGAGTAATTGGTTCAAATATAAACGACTTTGTATGAACTATGATGTTGACAATTTTTTATTTTGGTTCAAATTAATTTTAGTTAAAATTAATCTTTCTGGTTGAAAATTTACATATTTCGTGAAAGATTTCGATATTTGTTTAAAAATAATTAGTTTTACTGGAAATTCAACAATTTCAGTTTAATATTTATTATTCCAGTTCGAAATGTATCATTTTGAATGCAAATTAAACAATTTTTTTTAGAAAACTTTTTCCTGCTGAATGTGATTTTAAATGAAAACTCAACTATTATAAACTGGGTTGCAATGTCAAACATTAAAAAAAATTTGTTAAATTTAAATTTTTTAGAGATCGATTTTTTTTAAATTAATTATTTTATCCTTTTTTTAATCAAGGTTTTAATCTGAATTTTGAACTATTCTATTTATGGTTAAAAATATTGTTTTTTTTCCGTAGAAAATTAATCTTGCTTTACGAAAATTTAACTATTTGTTCAAAAAATTTTCATTGTTGGTTTAATTCGAGTGATTAAAAATTACCTCGCTTTTTGAAACTAGAATGTTTAAACTTGAAATTGACCGATTTCTATTTTTTTTAAACTTATCTTATCTTGGGTAACAAATTAATTTTCTTGATTAAAAACTTATCTATTTTAGTAGAAAATTTAAGTAATTGGTTAAAAAATAAACGACTTGCTTTTAACTCTTTTTTTGAAAAGTCGTTATTTTGTTTCAAAATAATTTTAAACAAAATAAAATGTTGACTCTACCAGTTGAAAATTCAGCATTTTATTAAAATGAAAATTGATCTGGGTTGGAATTTTAAACATCTTATTAAATTCTTTTTTTTTTTTGAAAATTTAAATTTTTGATTGAAAATTTCACTATTTAATTTTGTTTGAAAATTGATAGTTTGTAAAAATTAATTTTCATGGGAAATTTCTCTATTTTCTTTTTGGCTGAAAAACAATTTTTTTTAGCTATACACTCAACTATATGATTAAAAATTAACTTTTTTATTGAAAATTTACAGTTGTGGCCAAAATTGCAATTATTTTTTCAAGGAAACATCACTATTTTGTTAAAAATGAGGCTATTTATTTGAAAATTTTATTATTAATTGAAAAATTAATTTCTTGACTTACGGTTTCGTATGGACGCATCCCCAACCGCTGAAGTTGAGAAAAGTACCAGGTCGTATGTAAACAGCACTGTGCAGTTCAATATGTCGATTTGGTTTTCCCAAGCCAAACTGGAAAGGTGGGAAAACTCTAATCAAGGCAAGATTGTATGCCAAAGTAGTTGGATTAAACTGTGGGTGGTTTAATATCCTTTTTATAAAATGGATCTTGCCCTGGTGTCTCGAGAGTGAACCAGATAGAATGATGTAATTCGCATTTTTGTCAATAAAACAGTTAGCAGCAGTTATGACAATAAAGTTGGATAAAATAGTACCAGCACAGTGACTAACTTTAGATCTTAGAATATTCACTATATATCCAGCTTGATAAATTGACACTAGACCATTTGCATAGGATGTTGAGCCAATTAAACGTTTTTTACGAAAATGAAGATTTGATGATTCCTCTGAAATGATGGAAAGTTATTATCATTATTTCGTTGATCATTATTCCTAAAAACTTTTGGAAATTTTAATGAAATTCATCCCTCAGCTGAAAATTGTTGAGGTTACCTGTACAGGTTCGTGTGGAGCTTCACATGCAGGAACATGTCCAGGGTCCTCCAAGGTTCCTGCCTCGGAGGATCCTGGACTTGTTTCTGGATGCGAAGCTCCACGCAAATCTGTACAGGTAATTTTAAAGACTTCTGTACAGGAATTTTGACGAAGGAACCTGTACATTATCTTCCAAAGTCACCTGTGCCTAAACTAACCTTTGAATGCACCAACACAGATTCCTTCAGACAGTAATTTAAAATGCTGTTTCATGTACAGGATCTTGTTCAGGCAGCTATACATGCACCTGCATAGGTACTAATGTTCCAGAGTTTACTAGTGGCTTGACTCTGTCGATATTAAGTTTGATCTTTAAGGGAATGGAGGAAAGCAACTTTACAGCTGTAAACAACTGAGTTTTCGCGAATGCTTTCTGTAGAGAAACCTATACATGTTTGTGTACAGGTTGCTTCTAAAGATTTCTGTGATGGCTTTCTGTAAGGGATCGTATTCGGGAATCTTGTAAGATGTTCTGCAATTTGAATATTTATGAATTTTCTAATTCGGAAATATTATTCTTTAGGAAATTTAGTATTCAGAAACTTTATGGTGAGGGAATTTTTTTCTTAAGGAATTTTATTATTCGGGAATCTTACACTTAAAGGAATTGGATCATTCTGTAATTTTCCAATTTGGAGATTTGATTATTCGGGAATTTCATCAATTGAGAGTTGTAAAATAATAAAATAATAAATAAATAAATAATATAATATTAAGTAATAAATATTAATTTTCCATGTGAAGAAATTAATTGCTAAATACAAAAATTAATTTTCAGTAAAATAGATCATTTTTAACCCTGCAGTATTATTTTTTAACGTAGCGCATGAACAAAACGATTAATATTCGACAAAAAAGTTGCAACAAAATACTGAATTTTCTAACTAACGATTTTACTTTTTAACTAGAGAAGATAAATTTTCAACAAAACATGGTATCCTTAAATTTTCGAAGTTTAAAAAAAAAATATGTTTTGCCTGAAGAGTTGATTTTTTGATTAACAAACAAATAATATCAAATAAAATGTTGAATTTGCAACAACAAAAAAAAGGTTAAAATAGTGAATCATCAAAAAAAAATTTTGAGCTAAATAAACATGATTTGAGGAAGAACATATGACAGGATCCATATTACATAGTCATAGAACGACTCATATTGCAGGATCAAGGTTTAAAGGGAAGGAATACATTTTTGATAAAATAAGAAAATTTTAACAATTTTTGGTAAGTTTTAGTTTTCAAAATTACTTATTTAAATTTAGCTATTGCTATATAAATATAGAAAAATAGTCATTTTTTATTTATTAAAAAAATACCATTTGGTGTCATTTATATTTAATTTTCTTTTGTACCCAAAAAAAGCGGGTCTACAATTTTTTTTCTAAAAAACGCCTTATCAAGGGGTCCTATTTACCATATTAAAAATTTTACCAAGAATACGAGGGGGAACCCGGTTTTTTATTAACCATTTCCAAAAATCACGTTTGCGTAAACGGATGATTCCTTTTGCATTTTAGAGCAAAATGTTCAACAGAAGAAAGAAAGAGAACAAAATTATAAGAAAATTGTGTGAAAAAAATAATACGCTATCTTTAAAAGATTCCGAGTTATGGTACATTGAAAAGTCCCCACTTTTTTCGATTTTCAGTGAAAAATTGCTAAATTTCAAAAACCACTGTGTAACTTTTTACTTAATTATTTTACGGGAAAGTGTTCCACATATCAGTGAAAGAAGACATAGTTTTCTGCGATTAAAAAAAAGAACAATGTTCTAGCTCTAATAGGTCACAAGTTATGACCCCTCAAAGTTGACCATTTTTTCCTGTTTTAGGGGCAAAAAAGTGTAGTTTAGTCAGATCCAATAGGTCATAACTTATGACCTATTGGAGCTACGAAATCCTTTTTTTTTTTAAATGACTGAAAATTGAGTGTACTTTAACTAATCTGTGGATCACTTTACTGTCAAGTAATTAGGTAAAAAGTTACATAGAGGTTTTTGAAACTTAGCGATTTTTCGCTGAAAACCGAAAAAGTGGGGACTTTTCAATACGATAACTCGAAATCTATCAGACATAGCGGATTATTTTTGTTATACAATTTTCTCATAACTTTGTTCTCTTCCTTTCTTCTGTTGGATATTTTGCTCTAAAATGCAATGGGAATCAACCGTCGACGCAAACGTGCTTTTTTGAATTTTTTTTCAAAAATCCGGGTTCCCCTCGTTTTCGTGGTAACATTCTTAATATATTAAATAGTACCACTTAATAAATAATTTTAAAAAAAAAGTGTAAACCCAATTTTTTCGGGAATTCACTTTTTTTCCGACGCAAATCCTGGACTATAAAGCATCGGCAAAGATAACATTGGATCAACAGAAATGATGATGGAATAGTTTGTTAGATGACATATTTTTTGCTTAAACAAACAAAGTCACTATTCAAATAATATTTGTTTTCAGATTTTTTACGCTTCAGCAACTACTGCATTCCTTTTTAAAAAATAATCCACATAGTGTTACTATTGTAATCGAGCTTCAAAAATTCAATTAATCGAACTGTTTATTTAAAAAAAGATCATTTAAAACAATCGTCAGATTTTAAAAACCATGTGCATATTACAAGTCCAGTCAATTATAAGTGATGATAAAAAATAAGCATTAGATAAAGGTAAAAAAAAGAATTTTTAAACACTTTTTCTTCTTCTTCAAAATACAATTTTTTGTTTGAAATTATTTTTTTTTTCAATAAAAAAATTGAAGATACTTCTTACAATGATAACATTTTTTATCATGACTTTATAATTGGCTGGAATTTACATTTTTATAGTTTATACAGTTTTATAATTTTTTTTTATTATTTCTGAATTTTTTTATAATAATAACTAATTTTAACAATATTTGAGTTACCTATAAACAAGGCACACAGAAGTTTCCGACACGTACGGAATTTAAAAATAAATAAGATTTAAATGATGGCTCTGTTTGTTTTTATTTGTATGTGACTCTAAAATAGCAAGAGACGCTTTTTTAATTTATTATTTATAATGTTTGTAGACCTTTTTAAAAAAAATTTATAAAATGTTTTCAAAAATACACAATCGACAGAGACAATCTGACCATCGTCATTATTCAATTTCTAGAAGATTATCTTCCAAATCTTGAGGATCATGAGAATTATCAAGAATTAATTTTAATTTAGGAAAAATATAGTTTAATTTCTTTCTAGAATTTAAAAAAATTTCATAACAGCTAATTTCGAAAATTGTTCTGGGATCTGCAAAATTTTACTGAAGAAGCTAACAAATGTTGCTAGTTACAAGAAATCAGTTAATCATTTTTAATTTGTACAAATGAAGTAAATCTCTTTCAAAAATAAATAATTATTATCAATATCATTATTTTGTTTTACTATTACTTTTCAGATAAAATCAAAAAACAACACTCGTCCACAGCGCGATTGATAAAACAAAATTAATAAAATTATAGTATCTTACATCACTTACCATTGTGTTCTTCCAATAAGGATGCAATTCCTTGAGTAAAAATGACAAAACATATTAAGAGAGCCAAGTAAGACCTTTTTCCCATTTCGAAAAAAAAAATTTGTGATCAAAAAATAAAAAAAGAATTTCAGCTTTAAATTGTCTGAGGATAGACAAAGTTAATAGAAGATGATAAGGAACATCATGTTTTATACTCTCCCTTTATTTACGATGGTCCAGGATAATAAAATTTAAACATTGCATTTCACGATACATAGACAATGTCAGATATTTGGTAATTTTTCAAGTAGCAGACATCAATTTTCAAAATTTATGACCCAATAAAACCTGTACATTATGATGAAATGACGCGCATCCTTAACAATGTATTTCATATGTATAATTAGACGACACATTGGTAATAAATTATGTTTGATTAAAAAAGAACGTCATTCTATGCAAAGTCTGCACTCATCTTCATGGAGGAAAGTCAATAGAATTTTTTGCAGTCGCTTTATGCAATTTATTTATAGCACTCATTGCCAGAAAAATAATGCTGGTCATTCTACAAAAATTGTTTGAGTAGGACTTACAAAAAGAGAGGCTTTGTTGAATGACCAAAATTTATGCTTATGCATATAATCATACACATTTGGATTGACAAACTAAATTTTAAAAAAGGAAAATTATTCTAAGATCAAAGAACTTCTGAGTAAAGAACCTCTAATAACTATGCTGTGGTTGAAGCAAGAAAATTTCTTTTTTTGTTGAGAAATAAAATACAAAAGTATTTGAAAGAATTTAAATGAATTGCATATTCTAAAGGAATGAAAATTACAGATGATTAAACTAATTGTTATATTTTTTCAAAAGACGCATTATCAAATTTTGATAACACATTCTGAATATTGCAGAAACAGCTATTTTTCATCATCTAATGTCGAAAATATTGTGCTACATGTAGGATTTATTGATTTTTTTATCTTTTGTTTTATTTAAAAAAAGAATCAAACAGGAATTGTAATATGTTTTTAAAATTTTTATCATTAAATTTTTCTAACGAAAATTTGTTTAGGGTCAAACAAGTATTTTGTATGAGCAGTGACCATCTAATCACTATACTTTGGAAGAACTAAGGAAAATCAGTTTGTTTCAAACAAATGTAATACAAAATAATTTTGAAAAATGCAAATAAATCAATATTCTAAAAATTGCAAAAACATAAATATTGTTCGAAAATTAAAGTCGCACCATCAAATTTTACTAATAAAAAAAACATTTTTGCGTGAAATGAATATTTTGTTGATCCCCTAATAATGCTATGATTGAACCATCGAAAACTAGTTTTTTTCAACAAACATAGTAAAAAAGAATTGGAAACATTCTCACGTAATAAAAACTGTAAAAATATGAGTTGTATTGTCAAATTTTTTTAACTAAAAATTGTTGTTGTGCCAACTAATTATCTTTTTAATCAACGTCCATCTTATCAATATGCTATGGTTGAACCACGTATATTTTACTTTTAAGCAAATAAAATATAAAATATTTTAAAAGAATCCAAATTTTCTGCAAATTCTAAATAAAGGAACGTCGTGGAAACAAAAATATTTTCCGAGAACCGAAGTTGCATCATCAAATATTGCTAACCATGAATTATTGTTGGAGCAATCATTTTATCTTTTTAAGTCAACCAAGCATTTTGCTAAGCATAGAATAATTGAATGATATTAAATCATGAAAAATTTATGTGCTTTCAACAAATGCGATACAAAAGAATTTTTTTTAATTTAAATAAATAAATAAATAAATTTACTGACCAAAAATTAATGCTCAGAATTCCTGAAAATAAAACCAAGAATCCAATAAGTTAATTTTTTTATTATTATCAAATGGTTCAACCAAGTATTTTAGTGATCAATGATTATCTAATCAATATACTACTGCTAAACGTAGAAATTTGTTTAAACAAATAAAATACAAAATAATTTAAGAAAATCATAATGAATTGCATAGTCTGAAGTAATGAAAATTGGAGAAACCTAAATATTTTTGGAAAATCTAGTGTGCAATATTAAACTTTACTAAAAAAAATGTTTTTTTAACAAGTATATTGCTGCCCATGTCCTACTTAAAAAAAATGTAATAAAAAGGAACAAAATAATTTAATTTAAAAAGAAGCGTAGCATTGATAATATCATAATAATAAAAAATATGATGTATACAAACAAAAGCTTGTTTCTTAAAAACAAAGAATTTTTTGAAACCTCTATACTGTTATTATTCATGTCTGGAACGATCTTCATTGAAGGAAATCAACATTTTTTCAGTTAAGGCAATTTATTTATTGCACACACTGCAAAAACAGCAGATTATTTATGTTTTGTTTGATAAACCAAGTTTTACTAAATAAAAATGATTTTTGGTCAAATACAATACAAAACAATTTTTAAAAATTCAAATAAATGATACATATTCATACAATCACAGAAACATTAATATTTTTTCAAAATCTAATTTCCATAAAATTAGGCTATATTTATGGTTTAATTTTTTTCTTTCTTTATCTAGGTCAAACAAATAATCATATAAGAATTGTAATATTACTTGAGTCCAAAAGTATTGTTCTATTGAATTTAAAAAAATTCTTTTGTATTGTATTTTCTGAAAGCTACCAAGTTGGTATCGATTCAGTAGCATGCAGTTATTAGATGGTCAGGTGAAAACGTTATATATAATTTATATATAGTGGACCATATACTGACATTTTTTCTTTGTTTTATACAGAAAAATTGATGAAACAAATAAAAAATATCATTGTATTTCCACTATATATAAAATATATATGAATTTTTCCCCGGACAACAAAGTACTTGGTTGACCCAATAACAATTTTTTACGCAAAGCTTCGTGATGTAACTTCAACTTTTTGAAAATATTAATGATTCTGCAATTTTTATAGTTTCATAACATGCTTTTCATTTTAATTCTTTAAAATTCTTCTTTCTTATATTTGTTCGAAATAAACTAATTTTCCTTGATTTAACTGTCATAAAAACATCAACCCAAGACGACTCTCTCGGTTCCACCCCCCCCCCCCTTCCCAGTCCTTGCCTAATAACTGAAGTTTGGTGGGACGGAAGTTATAACTACAGTCTCCACCATATGAAGAATTGAAACTTAACTTGAATATGATTTCGACTTGCAAAATAAACTTATTGCATAAAGGTGGTAGTTGGGCGTATAAACTAAACA
>JAAAKG020141356.1:0-11882 GCA_010014905.2 Druon quercuslanigerum | reverse complement strand
AGAGATAGATTTTCAATGAAAATGATAAATCTTTAAACAAACAAAAAATTACCAATAAAATAGTTTAAATTTTAAACAAGTAGTGAAGTTTTCGACTAAGAAAGATTTTTCTGCAAGAAACAAAAGACTTTCAACCAAACTTAGATTCTTCTATCAAAAAGATTAAATTTTAACTAATTATAATAATTTTCTACTTAAATTAAAAAAAAACATGAATTTTCAACTAAAAAAGATCAACTTTCTACAATATATAGTTAAAATTTCAGTAATATAAATCTACTTTTATGGTTGAAAAAATATTGTTCTTCAATTTTATATTACAATTTTAATCAAATTTAGGCACGCTCAGGAAAAAAATTCCCTGACGATACGTTCAAAATTATAATTTGTTGTTATATGCAATACAATTTGTTAATTTAATTTTTATTTGTAGTTCAGCGTACAATTTTTGACACCAGGGTTCTAGAAGAAAAGAAAATATGTTTCACTAATTTATTTATTGCTTACCAATTATATATTATTGTCTATATTCGTTTATTATATACTACGTCCTATTAATTTATTTATCTCTGATTGGACTGTCTATATAGGGGATGGTCAGCGCCGGCTAGACCTTACAAAAGTGTTACAGTTCTGGTCAGGTCCAGGCCAGGTTGTTTGCTTTGCGCCAGATTACATTCTAGATATTCTATTCTAGGGCTAGCCAACGCCAGAAGATTTTTTCCTTGGGGCGTTAGTCCTGAACGAGCTGTTCGGGAAATATATTTTTGACCCTTTCAGATAGAGTGAATGGATTCATGTTTGATCGGATGTTTTTTTTATTCCACACGGAAAAAATTCGTTAAAGTCTTTATTCAAGAGGATCCATATACAAAAGACTACACTTTATAAAAAAGAATCCAAATTATGGGTCAGTATCCAAATTACGGGTCTTTGAGAGAGTAGCGTTAGGGTATAAACTTAAACCGTAAAATAACAAAAGGTATCATATAGAGTAGCGAGACTGCCCAAAGTTCATAACCGTAAATCTTTTCTTAACAAAAAATAATAAATAATACATACTGTCAATAGACTCATTACAATAAATCCAACTTTGCGATAAAAAATATACTATTAGGCAAGAATGAAGAAAAGAACTTGACCTATAAATTAAATTGGAAACAGATCGTAATTTTGGCATCTTATCACAATACTTAATCTGCATATGACGAAATACTACCCGGTATGCTGGTTTTTGATTCGAGCAATAAATTTGTTGTTAAGAGCGGGGCATTTCATTTGGCAAAGCAATTTTGTAATGACGCTTGAACAGGACTGCCCGAAGACGGCACGGGATCGGGAACTTTAGAAAGATAATACGCATAAGTAGAGCGGCTTTAAGCGAGAGCATTACTGTTTACGATAAAATAACAGTGATTACCTTTCGTACGAAGCATACTCGCATCCCTTGGCTCCTATCATGATGTGAGGATGGCGAGAAGTAAGAAGTAAGAAGACACTGTTGGATTGCTGAGCTCTCGTATTATTCGGAGTGATTACACCGATGTTGTTTCACGCCTTATAAATGCGGCTCATTAATCCCCTAAGTAAAGGGTTTTCGAGTTAACACTCCTCATTTTTATCACGCCACCCTCTCTCATCATGGTTCCCATCCTTCATTTTTGGTCCTCTACACGGAGAAAAATGGATGTTTAAATGTAGATGTTCAAAGGGTAAGATTGTCCACCTAATATGCAGATATTTATGCCAAATATCTACTATCTTTTTTAGATGTTAGGGGTAAAAATATTTTTATGTTAAACTGAAACACATTCAGATGTTAAAATCGTCCGAACGCATGCGCATCACGCATTGGACTATAACGACTATATTTGACGGCTATATATTTTCGATATGACAAAGATGGAATATTACAATTTTTGAACATTTCCAAAGGATCAAATATAGCTATCGGGGGAAGTTTCAGTTGAAGTTTTGCTCGAACACATTTGACAAAATGTTTATAAATTTAAAATAAAATTTGAGTTTAAGTAACCTTAAATTGATAGAATTTTAAATGCAGATTACAGATCATTCGTTCTCCGCTTAGTTAACGAATTTTTATTTTTTATTTAACGTTAAAAATATTAAACATAACCTTAAATTGACTGAATATATCATCTGATTGACATTCCATACCCTTTATCTATTTTTTGTTGATATACGAACATTAGAGTTTTATTTTAAATTTACAAATAAGTTATTAATTTATTTCTTAAATTACCAGAAATAGTTTTTTAATATCTACAGATGTTAACTTTGAACATCTAGATTGCTTTCCTATAGTTAAACATAAAATATGTTAATCCTGAACATCTAGATGTTTCGTTGGAACATTCATTTTTCTCCGTGTATAGGAACAATATAGACCCAGTTTACGCAGGGCATATCTTATCTACATTACGGTGGTCAAAAAATGCATTGGAAATTTTTTTCTTGAATTTTTATGCATGTTTACAAGTAATTTGTTTAAATCCACAAAAAATGCGTTTTTAAAAATGATATTTAGAGGTTCCACAAACCCTATGAAGTTTAAAACATATTTTATGAGAAACATATAAGTTTTTCTAAATTTTATTCAAAATCATCAATATTTGGTGAATCGATTTGAATCTCAAAACATGTCTTCCATATTAACTACAGAATACAAATTAATAATTATTTTCTTCGGTTGCTCCAATACAAATTGTTTAAAATGTTTAAACAATTGCTTTCTCAAAGATGGAGATTTGTAATGAATTAAATTTTCAAATCTACTTTTTGACGTATTTCGATGAAATTTGGCTAAATTGTAGCTCTGATTGATATCCACATTTGATAGGGGTTTTAACTAGATCAGTCGTTTGGGAGTAGTTTTTTTTAGATTAGAGATTTCAAAGAAAAAATCTTACGTTGTTTCTCCGAGAAAAGCTTTTTTGATATTCAAAATACAACAATACGATATCTAGTGTAATTCTTCTTAACTTCGATCGATCTATTGTTAAAACTTTCATGACCTAACAGTTCAGATTTATGAAATTTGAAAAGAGTGGATTATTCTTTTTATATGAGAATTTTTTTTTGACTTTCAAAATACAACTATTCTATATGTAGTGTATTTTTTCGCGAGGTCAAGCTGCACTGATCGACATAGTGCTAAATCTTTTATGACCCATCAGTACTGATATATGAAATTCAAAAAGATTGTTTATTCTGTAGATACAAGAAAAAACTTGTTTGATATTCAAATTAAAATAATACTATATCTAGTGTATTCATACGCACGTTTAAGGCGTATCAATCGACCAATTGTTGACACTTTGATGATCACCAGTACCGATTTAAGAAGTTCCAAAAATATGGCTGTATTCTGTTTATATGAGAAAAGCTTTGTTTCATATTAAAAATACTACAGTACTGTAACTGACATGTTTGTTTGCGTTTTCGAGACATGTCAAACAATCTATTGAAGTACTATCCAGGGCCTCTTATGATCTGGCAATACCGATTTATAAATTAAAAATACATCTTGTTAATTTTCTTGATATGAGGAAAACAAGTCTCGTTATGGGAATACAAAAGTAATGTATATGGTATGTTTGTTCGCGTCTCCGAGACGCATCGCTAACCTATACCCAATATCGTTTTTAAAATCGGTTAAAAACACTGCCGTGTGTTAAGCCGTTACTGATTGTAACAAAAACATCGATTGCTATTTTGATGGGCTCTCTGAATTTCTGAGAATAAGAATTTTGGTTAAGACAGAAAAAAAGCTTGAAAAATTTGGAAAGTATCCATGTTTTCTCGCTTGTCAAAAGTTAAACTAATTTGTTGAAAATTTACTTGTATAGTTGAAAATTCATTATTTTAATTTCTGATGTTATTGTTTCGAACAGGTAAATTTAATAATGAAAGTTTAGAAGATCTTTCTTCTCAGACTGCGTAATATTTATTATCACATAAATTTGTAATATTATTATTACAAACTTTGTTCAATTAGCTCAAAATTCATCTTTTTATTGAGAATTCAAATATTTTGTTGAAAGTTTGTTCTTTTAAAGTAATTTCATAGGATTTTTATGGATTACAACTAATTTCAGAAGTCTTTAATTGATTCATAGGAATTTAAAGATTTTATAAAAATGTGCAATGGGTTTCAAAAGATTTCATGGAATATTACAATGCTTCAAAAAGTTTTAAGAAGCTTCAAAACATTTTAAGAAATTTCAAGACATTTTAGGGATCTTAAACTATTTTTAAAGGCTTTAAGGATTTTCGAAGTATTTAAAAATATTGCATGGGATTTTACAATATTTAAATTTATTTTTAAAGATTTCGTGGTGTATACATGATTGCAAGTGATTGCTAAACATTTGAAGGAATTTCAGAGTATTTAATAGAATTGTAGAATATTTTTAAATATTTCAATAACAATACGGGTTTCAAGTATTTTAATAAGCTTTAAAAAATTATTTGACATTTGGAATGATTTCATGGGATTTCAAGAAAGTTTATCGGAATTCACTGACTTTCAAACATTTTTAAAATATCATGACTTAAATTTTTTTGAAGGTTTTCAAACATTTTAAATTATTTTGAATTATTTTTAAAGTTTATTTTGAGTTTTCAAACAATTTAAATAGTGTTCAATCCCTCATTAAATACTAAAATTGACAATTGCCATATTTTAAGCATTAGAACTGACAAGTAAAGTGCTTAATTGATTAAAAAAGGGTATTTTTGACTAATTTAGTTATTTTCAGTACTGTAGTATTTAAAGTAGGGTAACATTCTATAATCGTGCGCGCAGTGCGCGTTTTTGTTTTATATTATCTGAAAAACGAGTGGTATAACGATATCTCTCGAAAATCTCGCAATCATTGTTGTTGAAAATTTTGCTGAAAATTTCAAAAATTTAATATTTTAAACTTGAAGTCTCAATGCTTTAAAATTGTTCTTTTTCAAACTGGAACTTTACCAACTTTAAGGAAATTAAATAAGAAAAGTAAACAAGAGTTAATAAATTCTTATTTTTTCACAATAAAGATTGGTGCTCATTAAATCATTTTGAGCATCATTTAAACTTTAATTTCTTTAATTTAAAGTTCATATCTGCTTATTGAACTTACTAGTTATTTATATTAATTATTACATTCTCATCCTATTGAGAAGGTATTGGTTTTATGTCAAAGTTCACTTTGTCGGTTTTCATCAAATCTCCACGTTTTGAGAACCCCTGAGTCAGAAAAAACGATTTTTACGAAGGTCTCTGTCAGTCAGTCTGTCTGTCTGTCTGTTTGCAGTCTGTAAACTGTAAGCACTATCACTTTCGAAATATTGATCATATTGGATTCTGCTTTGAACACTTTTTAGGGCCTAAAAAGAAAGAACGAGTTCGAAAACCAGCTATTTCGGATGAAAATTCAAAAAGTGAACACATTTTCAAAATATTAAAGACTCATTTTTTCAAGATCTAAGAACTCTATGTACGGCTCTATACATTACTCGCGAACTTAAACAATTTATACTTATGACTTTTTTCGATAACACTAAAATTATCAGAGTTATAGCATTTTCAAAATCCAAAAAAACAAAACCAAAATGAACATTTTAAGCCAAAAAACGCATGATATGAAAAAAAGTCAAGATAAAAAAACGTTGATTTTTGAAAGCACGACAAGATTAGTATGACAACTTTTTGAACTTTGTCGAAAAGTTGAAAATTCAAGTTTTCATCATGCAAAAAATAATGAAAAATCAAAAATTCCATTTTGCGGTCAAACTATGCAAGAAACGAAAAAAAATTAATCAACTAAAATTGCGCGCCCTGAAAAGATTAACAAATTTCTCATTAATCACATTTCAATTTGGCGGATAATTTTGGTTTTTAGCCATAAAAAACATTAAAAATAAAAAAATTGATGTTTTGGACAAACGACACAAGCTATGAAAAAATAGACAAAAGTTGCTCTCGCAAAAAATAGCGGAGTCTCATTCAAATTCGTCATGAATAATTTTTGATAGGACAGGTACTTTTTGTTTTAATCGTAAACAATAACATTCAAAATTAAAAAATTAACTTTTTCGAAAAACGACACAAGGTTCGAACTAAAATTAATAGACTAAAGTTTTTTACTTTAAAAAGATCTATACATTTGTTTTTAATCATTTTTAGATAGGACGATTACATTTTCTTTCAATCGTGAAAAATAAGATTAAAAATTTTTAAATTTTTTTTGAAAAAACAACACAAGAGACGAACAAAATTAAATGCTAATGTTTTTAAATTAATTAATGTTAAAAGTAAAAAATGAACTTGTTGGAAAAAGGACACAAAATACAATAACGCTTTATTTACCAACATTTTTCCCCTAAATAACATCTAAATAGAATATAAACAAATTAAATTTATGGAAAAACGACACAAGTTGCAGTAAAATGCTTAATAATAATTTTTAATTTAATAGAACGCGTATTGTTTAAAGATAAAAATAATACAGTAAAAATACTTTTGTTAAGGAATAATAAAAAAAAAAGAATTGAACAGGAGATTTGTACATTTTTTGCAATATCTGAATAAGCACTGCCAGCCCGAGGTACAAAAATAAATATAATATACATTTGATGTAATAGAGTTGAACATAATGTAGAAAAGTTTGCATTTTCGACGAAATGAAGTGCGAAGCATGAGATACGTGATGAGAATGTGTTCTTTAAAGCCAAAAGAGCTTTAACAAAAGAGAATTTACAATTGGCATATAACAGTTGTCGATTCCATAAAATTCAATATTAAGAGACTTGCGCACAAATTTGCGGTAAACAGAAAGGCTGAACGCGTAGAGCGAGGTGAATGCATCACCGAGCGCGAAGCATGAGGCGCGCGAAGCGCGACAATCTAGTCCTAGGCGCGCTCAAGCTTGCGAGCGAAGCGAGCCGCGCGTATAGTGCTCTATGAGAATGTGCCCGTGCGGCGGACAGATTATTATTTTTAATATTGCACCAAATTTCCATTTAGCGCCACCTGTATTTTAAACTCACATTGCTCGTTTGGTAAGTCCTGTCTCATTTTCCTATATAAAGTCTTTTCGGGCGTTTTATTTAATTTATTATTGTAGCCTGAAATTAATTTTTTTAAAGTTGAATTTTATGTTAGATAAATTCAAAAGAAAAAATTTGTCCGCGTGGATATACTGAATGCTGTTTTTCTTTAATGACACGTAGAAAAATGCGAACGAATAGTTAGATATTCAGTGCAATAATTGTTTAATGATTACCGACTTTGAGGAATGCAGACGACACGAGAAGGAATGTGAAACTCTACACTGACCATTAAAAATGTTGAACCCTTTTCAAAAATAAAACTAAATAAATTACTACTTTCTAACATCAATATTATGGAAATCTATGTATTGTGTTGCAGCTGTATGAAGAACGACGTCTCAATTTAAGTATAATTTATAGTGTTCTATAATAATTGGGAACTCCGCCGAGTTTTCAGCAGTTTAGTAACAATTCCTGGATGTGCTGCGTTAGAAACCTGGGTTCAATTCTTGGCAGCTAAGTTTCTTTTATCCTAATCTACTTTTTCGTTTTTATCAAATAAATCTCTATAATCTAATGTTTCAAACTTAGTGTATATATGCATATATAAATATTGTGTATTATTAACTTAAGTTTAAAAATGAATAGAAATGAAAAGTGAAAAGTGTTTAGGGCAAATCCTTGTTCTGGACTGGACTATCTGTGCAGTGCGTTAGAGTTTTCAGGTCGTCGACAAACTTTAATTTCTTTTATTTCCTAAATAAATTAATACCACAATCACAGATTTGAATCAATAACCGAATTTCAATCTTGAACTTTTCTACAACGCCAGTTGAGTAATGAATATCTCCATTACCAGCACTAGAGGCCCAATTTTTCAATTTCATTATTCTGCGTGGATCATGGTTTTTGATGAACGCTAAAATGAGAGTAATATTTATAAAGTTTATTAAAAATATTAAATACAGCATCAAAGATAATTCGTGGCGAATTTATACAACTAGAATGTAGAGTCATCCTGAATATGCTGTAAAGCTCTCAATAGAGAAAAAATCTCTACAATGGGATACTATATACTTTGCAATGAAGAAGGCGTCACGCCATGTCCCGAGGATATTGCGACATATTCTATGTGTATAAGCAGCACCATTAACATTTTTGTTAAGTCTATAAGTACCCGCACTGAAAAGAGGCCGATGCCATTCTGAGATAACAGTGATGGAAATATACGATTTAGTTTTTCAAAACCCTTATTGTGAGTTACAAGGTGTGCTCTATACACCTAAAAAGTCACCATAGCAAGAGATACGATTACCCCATTTTTTAACAATAAAGTATCTTGATAATTTAAAACATTATGGTTAAAACTCAAAAAGTTGCTCTCGCGGAGAAAAGCTGATCCCGCGTATAGAAAAATTCCATAACAGTCTGTTGTCAGGTCTGGCCCAGGCCTGGCTTTATCTTGATTGTCTAGTCTGAAAGATCTAATCTGGCCCAGGTTCGGCGCTAGTCTTACCCAGTTCTGACTTTTTGTAGATTGTCTAGGCTGGTTGGTCTGATATGGCTCAGGACTATCTCAGATCAACAAAACAAGAACAATGAATTCTATGTTCTGTTCGGAAGGTACATATGGCCTGGCTCAAGACTGGCACTGATCAGCTATCCAATAAGATCAAAAAAGTTGTAAGTTCGATCGGCATACTTTTTTTTAGACATATTTTTTAAAAGTTAGAGGGTGTTTAAAGTGATCGAAAATAAGAAATAACACTATCAAAACAAGACTTTTTTCTACCATCTTGACAGTCTGGTATGAAATAGTATCTCCCAGATTGTGGTAGAATGAAATTAGGCATCAGAAGATTTATCATAGCGTGTTACGTCCCATCAGTTGGTGGTGAAAGGAATAAGGTAAAATACGGGTTGGAGCTCAACGCGAGGGTACGGAAAGGGTAGTCGATAATTTTGGAGATCCAAAAACAAAGGGCAACGAAGAAAAATTGGTTAGCTTATGCTTGGAAAAATTCTTGGTTTTATTACACATAATTGGTTTAAGCACATGGTACATTTGGTGCAGAGGCTACAGCCACAGTATGATTGACTTCGTTATTGCAGATGAGAGACTGAGAGAGCTAGTAAAAGATACAAGGGTAAAGAGAGGTTCTGAATACGAAACGTAAGATTGTCTCTTAGTTTCAAAAATTAAATGAGGTCAAGAATAGAGAAGAAAGAGAACCAAAAAGATGAAACAGACCCGAATCAAGATAGAGAATTTACTGAAACCAGAAGTACGAATAGAATTTCAGAATAAGATACAAGATCGCATAGATAGGGCAAATTGAGAGTCGCTAATATACATTAAAGATATAGAGAGCGCATGGAATATGTTCAGGAATATCATTATGTGGTAGTGCGGTTGTAGGAAGAATGACTTGTGATGCTGGATGGAATGATAAAATCTGTGGAACATATTGCAGGTAGTTTCAAAATGGGGTTTCATCTCGCTCTTAGTTGGGGTAGGAAAAAGTCGATTGTTTTTGCCACAAAACTGTAAAAAAAATTGACAGTAGGTGACGTTTCATGTCCTTGTACGAGGGAAATGATTCCTTGTGATATAGCTTTAGATTCTCACTTTGTTTTTACTGTGATATCATTGTTAGGAGTGCGGCTGAAGTTTGTGATACTGCTGTTGTAGGAAGAATGACTGAGGATGCTTGATGGAATGATGCATTCTGCGAAACCGTTAACAAAACGAAGCAAGGAAAAAATAAAAGCAGATCAGATATTTAACTTGAAACAAATAACAGGAAAAATTTTTAGGGTAAACAGAAAATTTTTCTTTGCGGAGCCAACTGATGGCTCCTAAAAGCAATAAAAACAATATATGCCGGTAGCACAACGACTGTAAAAGTAAATGAATAACTAAGTGACTAGTTCGGTATTAGGCAAAGTATTAGTTAAGGATGTGTTATTTCCTCTTGACTATTTATCATATTTATGGATAAGTGCCTAAGAATAATGGCCCTCTTCAATGTCGAATGTAGTAGATCTCGGGTCCGTGAAGGTCCGTGGGTTAGCGTTTTCAGATGATAAGATTGTTGAACAGGCCGAATACTAACATTAAGATAATTGCATCATATGTAATAATTTTATATTAAAATTAACGTAAATAAAACAAAAATTATAGTGTTCGAAGAAAAGGTAAGAAAACAGTATCCAACAATGCTTAATATGATGAGAGGATAGAATAAGTTGATAAGAATGTGCATCATGGTAGTTTATTTACTAATTACGGAAAGATTAATGGAGAGTTAGCCAGTAGTGTAAACAAGAGTAGAAAGGTTTTCGGCAGTGTAGGAGCCATTGCTGGAAGTAAAAATATAACAAATAAAGGTAAAATGTGGATAATTGGATAACTGATGGAAGAACGCGGATATCTCCTGCATGCCCAGCAGTGATTCCTGTATATGTTTAGGTTATGTAATCCCATTTTCAAACCTAAAAATATACAGGAAACACTATTGCGCATGCCCGCGATATCCTTGTTCTCCAATCTCTGTTGAGGATAGACGTTTTTTTGTTCAATACCCGCGTAATGTGTACGGTAAACCGCTAAAAAAAGATAAAAGAATGTGGTTTAGGGGAGTGGCGCCTAAATTGAACGACCTTGGATTGATCAGCGACTTGGCTCAGAACAGTCTTGCTAAACGAACGCGTTATTTCAATAAACAACACGGAAATTCTAGATTAAACTATATAATTATACCCCCCCCCCCCCTACTTTATACCGCCTCTAACAAATAAAAATAAATTTACTACGTATAAGTTAGAAAAAAATGTAAAAAAATAAATAAAAAAGAGAAAAATATTTTTAAAAAATATTAATAAAAAAATGATAATTATGATAATTAAGCTGCCGGATTGAATAAGGGCACATACATTTTTTCGGCGCGAGTGAAAATTAACCCTGGCAGGACAAAAAGATAATTATTCTGAAAATATTTGTTGACTGAATTCGAGTAAATTCCATGCAGTAATTAAGTTTCCAAAAATTAAAGTTCTAAATATATTTTCAAAAATACGAGAACTCATCCCGCTCGAGTCGAAAAAATGTATGTGCCGTTATTCGATCCGGCCGCTCAATTAGGACGTTCATCGAGTGACCCGTCTTTAATACATGGATGACCTGACGCTATACGCAAGTTGAGACCAGAAACTGCAGCAAGTAAGCGATGTCACAAAGTAATCTTCCAATGGTATCCACCTGAATATTGTCGAATCTAAGGGTATTCAGCATATGATGGTTAAGAAAAGCCTAACAGTCATTAGGTTTTTATGCCTTCACTATTTCTGATGAGTTCTCTTAACTCGGCAAAAAAAAATCAAGGCAATCACCACCTATGACATCCCTGTCCTCACATACTACTTTAGAATGTTGCAGATGTCAAGAAACTTCGTGCAAATCACATGTTATGCAGTTGCGAGACTACTGTACCTGCAAGCGAGATGGTGCGCTTTATATCGACATCTGTAAATCGGATCTCGATTAAACACCCTTCAATTTGTCCTTAGAGGAGGCCTTAAATATCAGCGCTAAAACCATAGAGAAATTAGAAACGCAATGGAGACAGAAAGTGATTCACAGTGAACAGTTAAAAATTTTCATTAAAAAATTTTCAGTAAAAATTTTCAGTAATCATAGTTAACAAGAAGAGTCTCAGTAGAGGGAATGTTGCCTGAAACAAAGATCTTGGATACTAATGGACCCAAGTGGGGAACCTCACATGACGACCTTGTGAGGATCTTCACTTGGGGTGATTGCTAGA
>JAAAKG020141355.1:0-11882 GCA_010014905.2 Druon quercuslanigerum | reverse complement strand
TGGAGTATTCTCATTTTAAGAAGAAAAATCTTATTTCAAGAATATAACAAATAAGCTGCAACAAAAATGATCACGCTTTTTTTCTGTGAAGTTTCGAAACATTCCATCTTCTCAAAATAACGTATTTGCTACTTATTTCATTCATAGGTGCCTATAGTATGTATTATGAAAAAATAGGGCTTTCGTAACATAATTTCTGTAAGTTGGCCACCTGCCTAGGTTGGCCACATTTTGATGGAATCGCGGCTGGCCAACATAGGCAGGTTTTACTGTATAAAAAATAATACCTAATGAATGATATATGCACTATTGTTTTCTATGCATAGACAACATTTTTGCCTGTGAGATTGATTAGGTATTCTCCTTTATATTTAAGTTTAACTTTTGAAGTTTATTAAAAAATCAGAACGAACTTTCTGATCAACCCAATATTTTATTTTACAGATGGAAGTTCACAGTTACACAACCTGCGAAAACAAAAATCCGTAGGAAGAAAACCCATAGGGCCTCAAACCGCAGAACTAAAACCCATAAGGCGACAATCCGGAAGACTGCAACCCGTAGGAAGACACCCCGGAGTATTACAGCCTGTGGAACGACAACCCAGAGGACTACAACCCGCAGAACGAAAATCTGGAGAGCGACAACCCGGAGGACTACAATCTGTCGGACAATCCGACAAATTAGAACCCGTAGGACGACAATCAGAGGTACGAAATCCCATAGGACGACAACCTGGGGGGCGACAACCCGGAGGACTACAATCCGTCGGACGTCAATCCGGCAAAATAGAACCCGTAGGACGACAATCAGAGGTACGAAAGCCCGTAGGACGGCAACCTGGAGGACTACCACCCGTAGGACGAAAACCCAGAGAACTACAAACTGTAGGAAGAAACTCTGGTGGACGAGAACCTGGAGGACAACAGCCCGGAGAAGTACAACTTTTAGGAAGAAACTCCGGAGCAAGGTACCCTGGAGAACTACAACCTGCAGGGCGTCAACTCGGACGACTTCAGACCGTAGGACGGCAACTTGGCGGAACACAATTCCGAGAATTAAAACCCGGAGGACTAAGACCCGGAGGGCTACAAGCAGTAGGACGAAACTCCGGAGGACGACAACCCCGAGCACGACAATCTGAAGGCCTACAACCTGCAGGGCGTCAACTCGTAGGACGACAACCCGAAAGAGGAAAACCTCCGGTTGGTCCTCTCCTGGGTCCAGGACTAAAACACGAACTTCCTCCTATCACAACATTACAATATCCACTAGACCCTGCATTAGAATTAAGTATGTTACATAGAAAAATTGACGGAACATACAAGGATTTCAATGAAGGTATAACTTTAGTAAGAAGGGGTAACATAGTCATTGGATGGGTCTACAAGACACCCAGAGATCAACTTTTGATTGCTCCATTATACGACATGTGGGGCAATGAGGTTGGATATGTTGAACCATTAGATATAACAATGAAATCGGATAATGCATTTCGGAAGATAATGGGTGTGGGTGGTCCTATGCCCTCAGTTGGTCATAATGCTTAACCCAAAGGTTTCAGAATAAATCAACCATAGAAGATACCTGATGAATCCGTATGCATCAATCTTACAGCACCATTATCTTATTCACATAAAACACATGTATGCTGGTGCTCGCATTTCATATGAGACTTTGAGATTACAATCAATTGCCATTGACACTAATATCAGTACAATGAATCTGAAGGCATAAATTTAATCTGCTACAAAATGATCCAAGACTGTAACCGTATTTTGTTTCTCTGCATTGATATCGATCTTCGTATAAAATCAATACAGTTAAATCATTAATGATACCTTCAGATTTACTTTAAGGTTATTATAATTTTCTCTCAGTCTTCAACTGCTTAATATTCTACACTTGCCTCTCCCGGTATAGGGTAAACAAAGGTATTACCGACACCTTAAGAAAAAGTTTTTAGAAGAAGGAGAATATTAATTTATATGCTTATTAGTTGAGAACGAAGATCAATCAAGATCAAATCCGTTTCCAAACAGTACCCAGTAATATAATTATTCTTTGCTAAACTATTGTTAAATTTATTTGAAAATAACTGATTCACATTCAGTGAATGACACCATATTTCCAGTGAACGGCACCCTACATTTAGTAAACGATACCGGTACTGATTTCGAATTTAAACGAATTAAGAAAGCTATATGTAAGAAATATTATGTAATTCAGTTGCTTTGGACAATAAAGAACATAATTTTGTATAATTATGGTTGCTTTTAAAAGAAAAGACGAATTTTTTGTTGATAAGAAATACCTTAGGAGGTTGTCACTGGTTTTAAAGGTACGATCAAAATGTTTCAAATATATTAAATCTACTCAAATTTGAAACTAATATTTATTTAATTATTTTCCAAAACATGAACATCTTGCCTCTAAAAGTACAACAAAATAAGAAAAAACCTTTTCTTCTAACTTTCAGAGAAGTTTCAAATTAACCAAAAAGCTAATTTTTGTAGTGTTAAGATGTCCTTCTGTAGGTGGCAACAAAAATTTCATTTAATAAATATAAATTCAGTAATTTGGTGCTGAATAAGAATATTTATACATGTACAAGTGTTTATTTTATTATTATTTATTATTTTATTATTATTCAATTATTTTAGAGCATGAAATAAATATTATTATATGAAAATCTTTAATACAGGTATTCCTATTATTATGCAACACATTACCCAATTTTTTTACTGAATTTTCTTATTAAGTTCGCGCATATAGCTATTTTTTAGTAATAAATGATAAGCTGTAACGTCATACTTACATAGCAGCCAAGCTTACCTGGACTCACATCGAAACGCTAATCCTGTTTCCACACATCTTTTATCAGATACAAGGCATTATCTGATATGACGATTGTAACTAGATCAATTTAATTATAATCCTGATAAAATTTATATTTATAAATATTTATGAATAAAATTGAAAGTCCACTCACAACGAAATTATAGAAAAACTGTTTTTACTTTAGTATCAAAATAAGTTTAATTAAGACCCTGTTTTCGCGTTAAACTTAGAAAAAAGACATATTTTTTGTTTTGTCGCAGAATCATTTTTGAGGATTCTAAGGATTCACCTGCCTGGCCTCTGGCCACTAATCCGCTCTTCATTGGAGTCATTATTACGTTTTTCTACGTAGATATCTACACCCTAAATATTGATTATTTGAGTGCTAAAGTTTCATTGTTCTGCCACTTCCATTAGGGTCAGTTTTGTTTTTCGAGTCCCAAAAAAATTCCACTCGGCGCGGTACCGGCGAACTTAAGGTAAACTTATCAGTTTTCCCAATTTTTAAAGCGCTTTTTTATGGTAGATCATTGACCATTTTACTTCTTCTTTTCCGCATTCATTCTGAGAGGTTTAAAGTACACTCTGTATAAATTTCACCTTATATAAACTTAGCCAAAGCGTGCAATAAGTCAGCAAATATTGCAATTTAGGTACAATTCTTGAAACGCATAGACTGGCATTTAAAAAATTGACATTTCAATGCCTGCAAATGCGTACAAATGCGTACAATGCGATTTATCTATTTTTCGGGCTAAAATGCAATTTGGTACGCATTTATAGGCATCGAAATGTCCGTTTTTCTTAATGCCAAACTATACGTTCCAATCAACTCGTTGTTGTTCTTAAAATCGTCCGGAAGCACGAAGAAATGGGCAAAGGAGCGTTTCTGTACAAATCTGCGAAGGAAGCTGCTGAAATACTCGGCCTTGACTTCAATATCAGGGATGAGCAAAATGCTTCACTTCATCTTCTTCACTTCTTCACTTCTGAAAGCCCGGAATATGAAAGCAAAGGAGAAAAACTTCCATAAACAGCTTCTCAAAAAGAGAATGCAGGGTATCTACTACAGAAATGTGGAGGTCAGGAACGGTGGGTTTTATTTTGGTATGTCAGGAAGGTGTAATTTCCACTTTAGAATATCGCCGCCATATTACATACATACTACCTAGAAGTTCAACTCATGCGGGAATGACCTACATCCAAAGGCACAATGCGGCACTAAGAGTGCTTTATTACCCCCTCTGTCACTCTTAGGGCATTAGCCTTAATGCCGCTCCGCTAAAAGTTCACAAGGAAATTCAGTGAATTATCGAGAATGAGAAGTACCGAATATAATGGAACTTTATATTCTCGCCAATTGTTTCTGTTACACACTCGAGGCCTGATATAGTTCTCCTTGACTTCGAGAAGTGAACCATGTTCGTTATAGAATTTTCAGCACCAGCTGACAAAAACATCATAGCCAAAGAGAATGACAAGAATGAGAGGTATAGAGACCTTATAAGGGCTTTCACTAGTTAATAGTCTGAAAAGCATCCATGCGTGTGAACAATATGCTAAAACACTTGCGAAGAAAATGTAGAAGGCTGTCGTCATTGAGTCGCTACGTGTCCTCGGAGTGCATAAGAGTTTTGCCGGATCATTATATTAAGTCCGTCACATGCTGTAGCTACCTATCTCACGGTCATGAGACGTGGTTACGGTTAAAATTTTAACACGATTTCGCTGGAAAAGAGTGCAGTTTTTGAGATTAGTACCCGACCCTGGCGAAATCCCGCGGTTTTCCTTATGGCAAGCTTTTAATTACATAAGAAATTTAGGATAAAAAGGGCTAATCATTCACCGCAGAGTCCCATTGGGAGTAACTGCCATCTAAAAATAATAGTTTCCCCAATATAACCGCGTTAAATCACATGTATGGCCACGTTTCACGACCGTGAGATGGGTGGTCACAGGTTATAATGAAATCACGAACACAGGTTGGCCAAATCATCGTGTGCCTTAAGTACACTAAGCGACCCAAGGATGATAGCTTTCTGCATCCATCTTGCAAGTGCTTTCGCATATTTTGGGCATGCGAGGATGGCGATAAGGGTTTACAGTGGTAGTTTCGCACCTCCGAGAGCACTTCAGAGAGTTAGTCTTTCTAACCCCCTTGTACGGTCTTGCTACCTCTCCTTCCATTTCATTTCCTTGGCAGTGATGTAGTCGCCCTGAGCCGTGAATTGAATCACGAATATAGTTCGTTTCTCCAAGACTTGGAGAACAATGTCAGGCCTCGAGCGTGCAATGGAGACTCCTGTTCGATAATCTTAACTCCAGAAAATTCTCATTTTGGACCGTTGTCTCTAACTCCCTCGAAGCGTTTGACATAGCAAGATCGCAACCAACACCTTAAGAGCGATAAAGGTGGTTATAAAGAACACATGTATTCTAGGTACTCAGCGCATGCATGACACGCTCGGCACCTAGCGCTGAAAACTGCTTGACATGAAATGTCTTTTAGAAGTGAAGCAGCAAGGTGGAGTAACTCTCTCACTTTTAATATTAAAATATAGGCCAAGTATCTCAGCCGCCTACACATTTGGCAATCATCTTGAATTTCCAAACAAATTCAGAAGAGGGTAAAGCACTGTGAGGGCTGCATTATGTCTGTAGATTTATGTGTTCTAGGTACTTAACATGTACATGACATGCTCTGCACTAATTGCTGTGATCTTCTCAGATTAATAAGCGCAAGTTTTTCTGCATATGCATGATCTTAAGTGTGGAAACGGAACAGCAATCATATTAGTTACAGATAGCTTGTTCAACGCCGACATATTTGTAGACCAAATATGTCGAAGAACTCACTTGTATCTGCTCCGAAGAGACTCCTTCACTTATGTTACGTACTAAATGCGTCTTGGAGGTACGCCCAGGTATACATATGTCTCTCTAATGTCAAGATACCTAAGCACTTATATCTACAAGCACAGGATCCCCAGGAACATCCGTAATCTTTGTCAAATTGCAATAATCATGGTACATATGTCCAATCCATAGTCAATACTAATCTCTCCTATATACCCCTTGGCAATATTTAAAGCACGTTAAAGTTGGCTTGCACCTGTAGCATAGATCTTAAGTTTAACCACATAAAATACATGAGTGCCTTTATGCTCGCGATGATTAGGATCGTTCCAGAGGTATTCAGGAGAATTGCATCATGCGAGAGATAGAGGCAGAAGTCTGAGTAAAAAAAGCAGAGCCCAGGTGAAAAGTTGTAGATAGTTTATATATAGTGGAATAAAAACTAATATTTTTCATTTGTCTTATGAAGTTTTCTATGTAAATCAAATGAAAAATGTCAGTGTTTTGTCTACTATATATAAATTATATATAACTCACTAATATATGATTCCGTAGGCTACAGGAGCTACGATGGAACGTGTACGTCATCCACTGCGGCTCTCTCTATCCTAGAAGGAAAGCAAGAGCGGAAAAATCACGCAAGAGATTTCGTACAATAGAGAAATAAAGGTTTCACCTCTGGATACTTTTTTATAGTAACAAATATTTGTACAACACTGTTAAAAATGTTCGGAAATTTACGAAACGTTTCAGACGCAAAAGTAATGGAGTTTTCCAAATATCTGTTAATAAATTCGGGATTACAAGGAGAGAATAAATCACGTACTTTTAAAAAGGGTTTTCTACATATTAATTCCCCTCGAAAATAACTTTTGAGTGCGAAATCTCCGGTTGTCTCATCATTAGTGACTCCTTGATTTCCTTGAGGTTCAAGAGCGCGATTTTCTCATATACCTTGTGGACTTGAATAAGTTTCAATGCACTAAAATCAAAGGAAAATTCAATGAATTGATGATTTTCTCAAAAAAGCGGTAACACGCAACTCGTTGATGTTCTTAAATGTGGTAACACATCGTTGATTTACTTAATTGCGGTAACAAAGAACTGAATTTTTTGTTCTCATTTGCGGTAACAAAGAACTGGAATCTTTTTTCTCACTTGCGGTAACAAAGAACTGGATTCTTTGTTCTCATTTATAAAAGCTCTTCGACATGAGTTTAGCTCAGAGCCCGAAGAGAAACTGAGGCCTCGTAAGGAAAAATCATCGTTCTGATGTCAAACCAGACTTTGGTAGGGACCTTTTTGATACTTAAGATCTCATATTAGGAATTTTGTTTTTGTTTAGTTTAAAGCGAATGAATGTAAACAGCCATAGCTCGTAGCCCGAGCGAAGAGAGAAACAGGCATGGTCAACCATAACGCAAAATAAAATCTCTCAATTTTAAGAACAATTCGTCGTTCATTTGAATTTAATCATAACTTAAGAATTAAACAGAAGCTGTTTATCAGAAAGAAGAAGAGCAATATCATACTTTGAACATATCACTCATTCCAGAAAGACCACCTTTGCAGATAGCCAATAATCCAATCTGAGGACTAGGAGATCAAAGATCCATCAAAAAGTCTTTGTCAGGTTGGACATATTAGCTGAAGCTGATACTGTTCTCCCGGATTTGCTCCCTGAAGATTTTAATCTATGGAATCTGAACTGTGTAGTATGGTTTATAAGAAGGCGGTTTCCCTGCTTAGTGACAATAGAAGTAATTATAGTTCAGTACACCTAAGTAAGACTCGCGAGCGTATTGTGCAACAATACTCACAACAAAATGATATGCTTGGCATATCCCTATTTTATCTCGGTAGGATATGGGATATCCTAAAAAATGTCCAAAAAATCTCCGGGGATATCCGTAGCATATTACAAGGATGTCGAGATTTCCGCCCCGTCCGATATCCACTCAATTTCTTGTGTTGGATATACACAATTTTGGCAATGGAATCCAACATTCCTTAAATGCATATTTATTATACTATATAGAATGTCTGAAAACATCAAGATTCACAAACATCCGGTTAACAAAAAAACACTTCGTACATATCTCGAATATTCGGTTTGTCTCCAAATCTAATCTCATTATAATTAGCAAAAAGTTAATACCGCGAATAATTTTTATAACCAATGACAAGCTACTTACAATAAAAATAAGTCACTTTCTAAAAATTAAAAGTTGGTTGTTATTGTATCTGTAAAATCTAAATTGCGCAGTTTAGAGATAGCACTTCCCAAAGGGAAAATCAGTTTTTTTGATAAAAAACAATCAAACTGTAATAGGTACCGCGTTGATTTGTATAATATAAATGACAATTGATTATAATTTGGCACAAATATTCGAGAAGTTGTTGATATTTGTTAAAGTGTCTTTTCTTACTGCAGAACACTTTTCGCACACTGACAGCCACGATGGAATTTACCCGAATTTATGATGTTGTACTTTGTATAAAATCTCCGGAAAATAACCTAATATTGTTAAGTTATTTTTTTTATTGATACGATTGAATATAAATATAATTGGCAGTAGATATATCTGAATTTTCAGTGTTATACTAAATTATAGAATTGGGATATCTTCGGAACAGCCTTGGGAATAATTAGAGCCAGGCGACTAATTTTCTGGTCGTGTTCCTATACTGCTTTACACGTATGGTGCGGAAAAATAGAACGTCACACGCAAGATGATGACAATCCATTATAGTCGTAACCCTAGATCTTTCGAACCTCGTATAACTCCCTCGAGATAAAAGGGTTAGGGGTTTTACGGAGCTTGCCACAGACAGGACCACAGAGGAGCATTTCAGTCAAAGAACTGACGAGATGAGAATGTTATAAGTTAATTTATTATGATGATTGAAACCACCTGCGATGATGCTGTAGTTATACAATTACGAGCATGGTGTAGTTTGGAGCTCGTCTTATACCGCTGTCATACTTAAATAGCGGCCGAAAGCTTTGGAGGTGAAAGCAGTCACCTCTGGATGCTTTTTTAGAGCTATCCTCTGCCGCTCCACAGGTTTTTAGTCGCTTCCCAGTCACGAATGGATTGAATATCCGACGTCGAAACAATGTCGTCACCGTCGTACCATCGTCGAATTTTAAATCGATTTCGACCACAAGTATTATGATCTAAAAATAGTCAAAAAGGGTCAAAAAGGCTCGGACTTTCATTTTCACATGCAGAATAATTATTATCAACATTTTCATCATTTTATGTTTGATTTCATTTCCTATTACCTATTGAAAATCCATTTGTTTCTGAATGAAAATGCTATGATGTCTGTCACCTCTTAGTTTGCTTTTACATTCACCCGCCAGGTACTTGTACCAGAAGTTGTGCAACATGTCCAGATTTGGAGGTTTCCAGTTACTTTCCCTTTTTTAGATCTCTGAAACATCTAAAGCTGTGATGTTTGTCAGCTGAGTTTCAGGGCTATTGCTTGCCGTGGCTTTCTCCAGTTTTAACCACGCAGTCTCCAAATTGCATCCATTAATTTTTCCCCAAACACTGGACCAGTGTCCATGTCCATCATGTCTTTCAATTGAGGGACTTCAGTGTCTTGGTAGTTATTTTGCTTTACACTCAGTTCAAAAGAGAACCTTCTTTCATCTGTCTGAAAGCTTTGATTTTGTTGCCTTCGTGCACTACTTTTCTTGCACCGACGCAGTCTGGCAGTAAGAACATCAAATCTTTGCCTTTGGGAGTCTATAATCTCATCCAGTATTGTTGGTGTTATTGTCTCGATGTGCCGAGGGTGGATGATTTTAGTAACTGGATCTATTATATATTTCTATTTTTACTATACATTTCTGGATCTATTTCCTTTTTTATATTGAGTTAATCGACCCAATTTGCACCTTACTTCACTGACATTCATATCGAACCTGATCTTCCATGGTGGATCTACATCCCTTCCTGGGGAAAAGACTGCATTTGCAGGCCTAGTTCTGCGGCCCAACGTTCTAACGGTTGTCAGAGCTGCACAGTGTACAAGAGTTTGCACCTCTAACGCAGCATGTTTTACGTTCAAATTCGTAGGTAAACCCTTGATGTTGAGGTGTTCTATTAGAGCATGAAGATAATTTATGATGTTCATTTTGGACAGAGAATGCCTTAGTCCTGGTTCTCCATATCTGAACTCTAGTAAAGCATGACAAACATTTCTTTTAAGGTCATGTACTTTTTCTGGGATTTCGCTATCCACATCATCGTTGGTAATATCCACCTCATTTCCAATGGATCCGATACATGATGTTCATTATCTCTAGCACATATGCCTTCAGCTTTACTAAGTAAGAAAATTTTAATACTACCTGAGTCCCGTGCACCCTCCATTTTATTTTCCTGAAATTAGGGTGGTTCTTAGTTACACAGTAAAAATTCTGTTTAGAATTTGTTTTCTCACGCCCTACAGTATTTTTTTTGAATGCCAAAAACGTGTACTCTGACTTTGATATAAATTAGTTAATACTTAACCACGCCTCAATGACTAGAAAGTTTCGCATTGATTTTACATGAAAAAAAGTCAGTCCGCTGTGCGACATTTTCAACGCGCGGCTCGCTTCGTGCGTGCCTGGGGCGCGCTATAGTTGGTTCTCACGCTGCGCGCTCGATAATAGGGGCGAAAGTAGCATATATTTCCCGAAAACCGCATTTGCGGTCGAAAGTAAGATTAGCAGGGCGAAAGTAAAATTATCTGGGCGAAAGTAAAATTAGTGGGGTGAAAGTAAAATCAGCGGGCGAAAGTAAAACTAGCGAGGCGGAAGTAAAATTTGCGGGGTTGAGAGTGGAATTAAATACTATATGTAAACACGGGACGAAAGTAGATTTTTCCCTCGGGTAATGTGAGGAAATGTGTGGGAATATTTGGGGTCAATTAAAAATGTTCGAAAATACTACAGAACACTTGAAAATATTTCTGCATATATTTAAATGCAAATCATCTTTGTGAGGATCTTCACTTGGGGTGATTGCTAGAGATTGATCAGCAACCTGGGTCGGAGCAGTGATTTCCAGATCAATCTAAAAATTTTATAACCCCTTCCTCACACTACTCCCCTCCCCACTGAGTGAGTCACGCCTACAACATTTTAATTTTTTTTTTTATAATAATAACATATTTAAAAAATACAATATACTTATGCAAGGAAAGGGCAAGAGTGGCGTCTATGGTAAGAATGAAAATCGTTACAATCATCACACTTGCAATCTTTTGTTTATATTTGTCACATAAAATAACACCAAACAATTACTGATATTTAATCTTTACATTAGAGCAACTATTTAATTATTTATTTTACTTATGCGCGCATGAAGAAAAAAATCTAAGTAATATACCAAGAGCGCTTTTGACGCGTTTATAGTAGTGTTTTTCTTGTTGCCCTCGTAAGAATTCATGCAATTAAAGCGCGGGTATATCTTACACAAGAAACGCCGCACATTCGTTTCTCTAAGTGTAATTTTTCTCTGTGATTGCAAGAAACACTCTGGATTTCGGCACGGTTTTCTGGCAACGAAGGTCATATGCCAGATCCACTGACATCGTGCTATCTTGCAAGTTGATGCCGCGGAAAGCATCATACCGAAATCTCAAAACATACACTCGAACTGTAATACTACGCGTTTTAGGCTTTGGTAGTAAAGAGGCCTGCGCGCTAAAATTGAGGCGTCGGATGCAAGAAGGAGATATAGAATTATTTTGCTGGAGTGGGAGGCCCCTAAGCTCCTGAAAATGAAGTCCTGAATTTTAATTTTTGAAATATATATCCTAAATGAAAATTTATTCGCATCTTTTTCTCCTCATAACAAAAGTTGTAGCTTTTTTATTTTTCGAATTATTTACGAAAAACTGTTTTTTTTCTCTGATCAAAATATTTCGATTTTTTTCATTTCAACTCGCAGCGAAATGGAAAGTTTGTGATATTTTGTAATAAAACTTGTCAGAAATATGAATTGTCATATTCTGAGACCGATAGCGTTAGCAAAACATCAAAATGTTTATTTAAAAAAATGTTAATAATTTTTTTCGAAGACGTTGCATAATTAGTGCACAAGAAACTTCTAGCGTTTCGGGAGTCGAGCGAATTTTGAGCAAGCGAAAACTGTCAGCGAGAAAGTTGTTCAGAAAGGTTC
>JAAAKG020141354.1:0-34126 GCA_010014905.2 Druon quercuslanigerum | reverse complement strand
TACCTGACCAGAAAGTAGGTCGTTGGTCAGCCCGGTCAGGGTACCCTGACTTGGTCAATGGCGTGCCGACCACTGATATAGAGTTGCAGACTTCTAGAGCCAAATCTTTGGGCCAATCAGCAGTCAGAGTTCTACTTGGAAACTTTGAATTTGAGAAATTAAAGTATTCAATCTTGTTTTCTTTAGGCGCAGCCGATTGTCAACTGGTGTTTGTAATGATTGCTCGTGTTTGTTGAACGTTGTAAAGTTTTTGCTCTCTCGATTGATATATTCTTATTTACGTACTTTTTCTTCATTTTTTTTTTTTATTTCCTTTTTTGACACTGAGGTGCAAACGTTAAATGTTTGGTTTTGTCATGCGTTTTTTTTGTGGTAATGGTTTTCATCCCTCATCAGAGATATCTACACACGGTATGGAATTACTATTTCTATATTTTTAGTAAGATTATTCATCACTGTGGTAGTGTTTCTAATTATTTAATACTTAATAATATTTTTCTAAATTTACTGAAAAATATAATGCCTGCTGCCCCTTCTTCCTTTACATGCAAAATTTTTTGTTTTTTACAGTAATTATAGATTTCCAGGAGTCAAGTCAAAGTTCTTGAAATTTGCTTTATTCATGTAAGCATTTTGAAGCAAAGTGTAGAAGAATAAATTAAATTCATTTGCAGGTCAGCCGGAGCTAAGAAGGAATCTCTAAATGATTAACATTAAACTCTTTCTTGATTTTATTAAATTATTTTATTGTCAAAGTACAACGATTAGATGTAAAAGAAACTTTGGTATTGATAATAGTTCAATCAAATGGCTTTCTTTTAAGTTATTCAGTTTTAAGTATCTAGGTGGTAGGCGTCTATGGTCATTGCGATAATTTCGATTTCAAAAATAGTTGGATGTGACCACGATTTTTCCTCTCGTTTTTCATTACAGATAACTTATCTTGTTGAAGTTGCAGTGATTTGAAAATTTGGTGATGTTACAAACCTGTAAAGATCGTATTCGAGAGATAAAGTGTAAATTTATTGCGGTTTTCAAAGTTCAGTTTTCCCCTGTGTAGATTTTTAAAGGGTTAGGAATCCCGGAAAAATGATGTAGATTTTACTAAAACCGATTCTTTTTTCTTTTTTATAGGAAGTTGTTTGTTGGTGCTCTCAGCTGGGAAACCACAGACAGTGAGTATTGAAAAAAAATAAAAACCAGGGTGGCCTCTAAAATAAGAAATTATAAATAAAAATTTTATTTTAAACAATTTGACAGTGAATTAATTAAAGAATGAAAATA
The DNA here is from genome assembly GCA_010014905.2 of Druon quercuslanigerum. Taxonomy (NCBI): domain Eukaryota; kingdom Metazoa; phylum Arthropoda; class Insecta; order Hymenoptera; family Cynipidae; genus Druon; species Druon quercuslanigerum. The sequence continues at coordinate 32,842 of JAAAKG020141354.1, read as the reverse complement.
ATTTGTTTTAAAGTAAAAAAGTTTTAAAAAAAATGAAATTTAGATTTTTGAAGATTTCGAATTGAAATTGAAAAGCTTTTTAAGAATTATCAAAGACTTCAAGATCATAATAAATAACTGAATTTAAGTCTAATTAAAAAATTCGGCTTTTCAACAAATTCAGAACTAAATTTAGAATTTTAAGAATTTATATATAAATAAGAAATTTAGAATTTTTTTTTTCTAAATTTAGATTTTTGAAGGTTTTGATATCGAATCTTGGAAGCGCTTTCAGGATTTTCCAAAATTAAAAATTATGTTTTATTTTGAAAAATTAATTTGAAAAGAATATTTAGAAAGATGTCGAAACTTAAAAAAATGTTTATTAGAAGTTTTGCGAATAATTTAGATGTTTGAATATTTTTAAAATATTAAAAAATTTGACAGTATTTAAAATGCTGAAAAACAAAACGTAGATTTTTAAATCTGTTATATACTAAGAAATTGGTGATCTTTCCATATTTTTATTAAACGGCCACCCTGAAACCCCATACGAATTGTTACTCCTCGGATTGGGAGTTTAATTCTTGTTTTTCAAATTTCAGAGGAACTTCGGGAGTATTTTAGTAAATATGGAGACATTGAAAGCATCAATGTGAAGACAGACCCCAACACTGGACGATCAAGAGGTTTCGCCTTCATCGTATTTGCCAAAGCTGAATCTCTCGACAAGGTAAATATAAAGTGAATCCTAAAATTACGAGAAAGGTTGAAACTAAACAAACTCACGTTCTTTAATGTACGTGATGTTATTTGAAAGTCAGTTCTGCTACTGAGTGGAAGTGAAGACAATTCTTTCTCTGAAAAATTCAATGATAATTCAATTTATTTTATTGTCGAGTTTTCTTCTCTGATAAAATATCTTCTATTTCAGATCATGGCAGCAGGTGATCACTTAATCAACAACAAGAAGGTTGACCCAAAGAAAGCCAAAGCCCGTCATGGTAAAATTTTCGTCGGTGGACTCTCCACCGAATTGTCTGATGATGACATCAAAACTTTCTTTGGCCAGTTTGGATCGGTAAGAATCTTGTGTTCATTTAGCGATTTCGATTTCAGGAAGTAAAGATGAATGTCTGGACAAGCATTAAAATTTGATTTGTTCTTTGCAGATCGTCGAAGTAGAGATGCCGTTCGATAAGACAAAGAACCAGAGGAAAGGCTTTTGCTTTATTACCTTTGAGTCTGAACAAGTTGTCAACAAACTTCTCAAGACTCCGAAACAGACGATCAACGGCAAGGAGGTACTAATTTTCACGTTTTAATTTTAGAAAGTAAGACAAGTTAGAATCCAAGAAGTTTTTAACTTTGTTTCCTTGACATTGACGGGTTTCTTGGCTTTTGGCCCCCTTCCAATTTCCTTTTCTATTTTCATCTCTGTGCAAAAGCTCTTGTAACTATTTTAAGTTTGAAGCGTAATTCGCAAAACTGGTAGCTATCAACTAGAAGTATTAATATAAAATGTAAAACATGGGGGTTTATTGGAAATATCTCTTTTCAGGTCGACGTGAAAAAGGCGACGCCTAAGCTCGATGGAATGGGAGGCATGCGTGGAGGAGGAGCAATGATGCGCGGAGCACGAGGAGGTCGCGGCGCCCGTGGAGGTCGTGGAGGATTCCAGGCTGGTTGGCAAGGTGGTTATGGTGGCGGCTATGCCGGTGGTTATGGCCAGGGTGGATATGGCGCTGGATACGACGGCTACGGAGGAGGATACGATTATTACGGCGGTGGGTACCCGGGCTACGGCGGCTACGACTACAGTGGCTACGGTAATTTTCATGACTTTTACTGAAGGTCGTTCGTCATTCGTTTCTGCGATAAACTATCGGCCGTCTGTTTTTCTACGATCGACGCTTCAGCGGACGACTCTGAATTGTGCACGCCCTCGCATCGCGCTTTCCTCATTTGACCAATCACTTTATTTATCATATTTATTTTTGCTCAAACGAGGTGGTAAACCCAGTAGTAAGCTCGATAGCTCCAGGTTTCTCGATTCGGATCGTCCGCTCCGAAGGCAGTTTATGATCAGATGTATGTACATACTGTACGATAGGCGACGAAAGATGTGTGATATTATTTCTAACGTGTGAGGCGCTGGTTTGCAGGCAGATCGTTTACGTTCTGCTACTCAAAAGCGGTTTATACATTGCGCCCTCTCTATCGCGATACATTTTCCCGATAATCCCGAACTGAAATTCGCCGGTAGATATTATTCTAACTGAAAAACCATGAATGGCGAGTGTAAAGAAGCTAGTTTATCGCATTATCTGTTTCGTCAAAGGAAACCATTTTCAAAACGCATGATTTCGAACTCGTCTGATACATTGGTCTTTATTAACATTGTTATTCTGATAACGATCACTCATTAATCCAACTCGCCAATTTTCTGATTTACATTAATACCTTGTTAAAATTATTAACAAATGAAAATTGAAATTAACTCCACTATATCTATTCAAGTATATACATGGCGTATTAACGATAAGTAATAACATATAATATGTAACAGTGAAAGTGTGAAGGCAGACAAATCAATCTTTTTTTCTCCGTTTCAATGGTGTGGGCATATTGCTCCTTTTTTATGTGACTTTTTTTTATCAATGTGATGTTTTTTCAAAGTTTTCTTTTAACTGTATTGCTTTTGGTTCCTTTGTTTTCTTGAGCGCGAAGTAGATTCGATTTTAAAGATGTTCTCTACATTTCATACGTTCACTGATTGATGTCAGTGAATCGGTGGAATTCAATTGTCTTTTTTTCTAGCGTTTTATTTCGTTTCTGATTCTGCAGACTCGCTGACTTCAAAAGCACTCAATCACTGTAACATAATTATATAAATATACTTTGTGAAGATGATTAAAGTAAAACTGTACAGGACAATATGGCTTATGAAATGGTATATTGTATCCCTCGATCCCGCTTTCGCCAAATTCCTCATTTTGCACGTATACTCTCGGTTATCAACATTAATTTTAAGAAGAAAATAATCCTTATTTCGACATAAACAACCCCTTTTGTCTGGACTCTAGTTTTCGCAAAGATATTGGTCATATTGTAGAGGCGCTTCGATCGAGCCGCCGCATCTATCTCCAATATCTTTGATTTTCGTAATTTAATTTTGATCAAAGGACAGTAGAATTTTGCCAATTAAAGAAAAGCAACGATATACTGACTTGATTGTCTCTTGTACCGTGTGTTCCATGAAACGCAGACGGATATGGATATGAAGGCGGCTACGGAGGTGGGCGCGGTGGTGCACGCGGTAAAGGTACGCGTTAAACAAATTTGAGCAACTCCTTCTAATCGGTGTAAATCGATTCAAGACTGATTGTTTTTCGGTTCTATTCAATCTCAGTTTCTAAATTGTTTTTTCTTAACATTGCAAACTAACGATAAGTAAATAGCTGACTGACAATAAAAGGCTGTCTTCAATCGATAAACATCGATTGGATCGCTACTCGTTTGCACGGACATTAGTATTGTTCTTGTTTTGTTTAGATAGAAAGCTTTTTTGTCAACCCCCAACCCCCTTTTTCCCCTCACTAACGCTTGCCAAGTTTAACCTTCCCGAAAAGAAGCGACTGTTTCCCTAGTTTATTTTCCAAATTGATGCAAACATTCGGTGCTTTATTAACACTCTTGTCTGAGGAGATCTTTCGATACATCACACGCTTTCAAAAATTATCCAGAAATGTTTAACGAGACTGGGCACTCTGCAAAGACTCGGAACGCAGTCTACAGTCCACAGTCCACCTGAGTAAAGTCTATGTGAATTTTCTGTAGTCGACTTCTCTTCCTGTGTTCACCATTAATTTTTATTTTCGTAGTCACATGAGTTTTTTTCAATTTTTTTTTTTATTTTTCTTTAATTTTTGTTACGCGGGAGGAACGAGACGGTGTTGTCCGTTCGGTGGACTAACGCAGTCCCATGGGTGTGTTTCAGGCGGTGCAGGCTTCGCCGGTAAACAGAGAGGAGGAGGCAGAGGGAATGCCAGGCACCAACCCTATTAAAGGACATCATAATTCGCGAACTCAGTGCGATTAGCATTGTGATCGTTGGTGAGTTGATCTCAAATTTCAATCCCATTCTCATACTCTATTGACAAGGCTGTCAGCTAGTCATTTTATGCAAATAAAACAACTAACTTTTTTCACTCAAGTATTTTGTTGAATTTTTTCTTGTACTTAACCTTCTCCTTTTTACTTTCTCCACATTTATTGAGAGACGAATAATTTCATCGTTTCTCACAAATTATTTCAAAATGATTATTTTAAGTTTGGCATTAAAAGATTGCAAGGTTTGAAGCTGGCAGACCTTTATTGTAGAAACTTCCAATGAAAGTCCCGCTTGGAAATTTAATTGAGAATTTCAGTTAGTCTGTAAATTTGTTGTTTTTTTTTTGTTCTTTGGTTCAAAGAAATTTACTTTTTTCGTCCCTTCCTTCATTAATTCCCATTGTTCCGGAAAATAATTTACATCTTCCTGCATGATAAATTTTGTTCACAAAAGTTGATTAGTAAACAGGAATTTAAACTCTATCCGGTTTTCAGCGCAGGTGTGCAGCCTTCTGCATCTGTCGAAAAACGAGTAACGACTGAATACCATAATTTCTACACCAGCAGTCTCAACTTTTCATGTCTTTACGCAGATCTCGATAATATTTTTCTGTTAAAAAAAACAACTTATAGTCAAAGATCCTTACCAATAAACGATTCTCGAAGTCAGATTTTTTTATGAAACCAAGTGATGAGCCGAGGGAAAAACATTCAAAGTCCACAAAACAGATACTTTGAAAAATACAATTTGATCTAAATTATTTCACATTCTGCAATATGGAGTTTTTATAGGACTTTGATCATCTTTCCCTTGAACTCGAGTTTTTCGATTTCCATTTATATTGACGCCTAGTTGGGATAAATAACATTTGAACTGATGGATGAAGGGAAGAAAATGTTAATCATTGGAAATTTAATCCACTTACCATATTATAAGCATCGCAACTAACGTTTGTTTTTTTGATGTTCATCGTGAAAAAATCGTGGATTCGTATCATGTTACAGAATGTGCCTCAGTATTCTCAGAATTGCTTCCAAAATGGGCATCCTCCAATCTTCGGATTGCGTCATCGCAGGACGAAACAAAGGAATTTTTACGTAAAGCATCTACTGGGCAATACTCGATGAGTTCTGGTTTCAACGGTTTTGGGCAAATCAGTCACAAATATAATCGTCCAGGATATTTGATCAGATGAAGGAGGCAGCGATCAAATTACAAAAAACAAAACTCAGTTAAATAGACGTCATAGCAAAAGGAAATACATTCAAGATCTGAGAAACTTTCGGCCCAATTAATTTTTTTTGCTTTTTTTTGACAAACGATCTTTACTTGAGCACAAAGACAACTTTTTATTTTAGATAAATGGACTGATGTCTGCAATGAATTGTAAATTAATTTTTAGAGTCGCGTAAATAAGGCTTCCGAAAGAAATGAATGTTCCGTATTAGTGTGTTTGGATGAATTGTGTCTTGTCTCAAAGTACATTTTTTTTCCGGGTACGATATCTCGGAATATAAACGTGTATACGTACGCGATTTCATTAGAAATAAGTCTAGGTATTTATTGCAATTATTATAATTTTTAGAATTAATTACTATGCCAAAATGAATAAAAGATTGAACGTGACTCCATATTGGGTTTTCCGATTTTATTTCCTTTCTATTTTGTAAGTTTTTAGTTCAAATTGATGGGTAGTGTTTTGGGAAATTTGGTCTGACTTTTTTCTAATATTATTTATTTCACAGTTAACTGCAGTGTCATAGGTGGAATATTAAATTTCGAAGTTGTTGAAATCTAATATGAAAATCATACGGTTGTACATTTTGCGAAATTTAGACTTCAAAGTTTATATCATAAAATATGAGTTTCCGGCTGTAGACAAAACTTCAGGGGCAGACTTGAAACATAAATAAGTATGAAAAATAAAATATTAAAACTAAAATATTGATCTTTATTCCTAATTTATAGATTCTTCGACTTGAAACAAATGATTTATGTGATGATAAATCATTCACCAAATGTTGTCATTATTTTCAATCATTGTTTGCGAATTTGTTTGGGAAGATTTCACTCACTGAAAATAACATTGATGTAAGCACTTTATTCTATTATTATCTTCCAAAGAATCATCGATTGAGTTACGTTCCCCGTTTTTTGACAATGATTTTTATTCATTTTGATCTATTTTTAATAATTTAAGCTATTGAAAATTTAAATATACAATGAATTAAAGTATAAAGCAGAACACATACAACTAAAACTGATTATTAACTTTCAGTAGATTCAAATTTGAAAGTTTAAAAAATCCTATTCTAAACTATAATGAATTTTTGATATTTACAATTTTCGTGACTGAAAAATAATACAAAAATTAGAAATAAAATAAGTGTGCTTATAACTTATAAAACACAGTTTAAACAGTTCTTTAGCCTACATTTGTTTGAGTTTTCGAAATTCATGTTCTATTATGTTATTCAACTTTTTAAACCATTGTAAAGATATTGGTTACTTGCAAAAACGTCATTATTCAATGTCGAAATTAAAAAAAAGAGAAACTATTTTGTGCATTTGGCTTTCATAGAAAAAGAAACAAGTAGACGTTTGAATCGAAGAAAAAAATAGCCGGTTCGCGAGTTTTTCACGGTCAATAAAATTTAAAAAGTTGAACTTAAAGCTGAACATTTTTCCATTTTAAGTAGTAAAAAATAAACTACACATGAAATCACTAAAAGTGGAACTCCTAAAGTTTAGAGTTTTTTCAATAAAAAATTGTATGTACAAAATCTGAATAATTTAGACGTATAAAATGGAACTTTGTACACTTTTTAATTGACCAATTAACTTATAAATGTTCAGCATTATTTTATTTTTAGCAATTTTTAGCTAGAAACATTAAGAAATCGAAATTTTTTAAAACTGTAAGCTTCCTAAATTAGAAGTTTAATCAATTTCATTTTTAATAATTTAAAGTTTAAAGACCTTGAACAGCTTCAAAATCTTGAAAAATCCAGAAACTGAATTAAATGTTTTCAAATTTTAAATCATTTTCGAAATTTTTTAGCACTTAAAATTAAACGAATTTTCTTGCAATATTTAGAAAATCCTACTTATTATTTGTAAAAAAATGGAGTCGTTTTCAGTTTTGAATAGGTTAAAAAAATTTTTAATGTTCACAAAAAAAATTCTGAAGTCCCCACGAAGTTTAATACGTGATTACCCAAAGGGAAAAAGTTTTTATAAATTTTATCCAGAATCGTCAATATTCGGTTTATTAGTTTCCCAACCAATTTGTCTTCACAATTAGCCATACAATCCGAATTAAAAATTCCTTTTGGAATTTTGAAACCAGTTTGTTTTACGCAGTCCCAAAGAAAACCCCATAGGTTAAAAATTGGAGTTTGCGAGTTTTTAGCGCTATTCTTTTTTTTAATTTTTTTGTTTAGAAAATGTGTCTAATACATAAAATATTGCTTCTATACTGATAATTAGATGTATCATTAAATTGTTTTAAAAATTTATTATTTTTAATAATATTCTCATTAAATAATGTTAGAAAGTTGCCGCTTTTCTGAAATTTTTTACTTTTTATCTACTTTTTGCTTTTAGTGAGATGATAATTTTTTAATTTTCGTGGTTTTCTAACATTTTCAGCTGTTTATAGACTTTCTAGTTCTACTTCAAAGAAAATGTTTTTTTTTAATGTGAAATTACGTGTTAAACTCAATGGAACTTGCAGAACCTTCAAATATAATTTAATACAAAACGATTTTATTTTTGTGTGGATTCAAACAAATTTAGGGGCTATATGCATCAACATTTAAAAAAAAATATTCCGATCCATTTTTTGACGACTAACGTGGATTAGCGTCCTCCTGAACCTGCGAATTTTTTAACAGAAAAATATGAAAAAGTAAAAAAAAGTTCACTACTTTTTATTGGGCTTCCCACTTTGTATCATCGTTTTGCCTAACGAAGCTTTTGAATGTCGAGAATATCTATTTTTTCTTAAAATAGTAAAAGTCTACGTGGAAAGAGACATGGGGAAGGGGGGTCTTCAAAAGTCTACGTTTATCCACAGGGGTAGTAAAAATAAATCGTCCGCGTGGTATATACTACATATATGGACGCCCCTTGCCTGCCGAAACCTTTTTTTTTCTCCCAACGAACGACTAGAATAAAATCAGCATTTTCACTCCGTCGTGCCATTCAATCCAAAAATTAAGGAAACAATATTTTTCAGTACAGCAATTAAAGCTTAACCGTAAATAATTATGCATAACAAAATTAAATATTCGATATTTTTAATCAATTTTTTAACTGACATACAATTTTGCCCCGTTCGAATATTTACTATATTCTCTCATTCTTTTACTAGATGAGTTTGTAAGACTTACAGGGCGGTTTCATTGACCCATAATTTAACTTCGCTAACGGGAAGTCCTCGATCACGTGTGAGAGATCATTTTTAGAGTGTACAGCGCAGATGTTTCCAAAAATGTTAATATTATATTAGCAAAAACTCAGAATAATCTGTCTTTTTTTTTAATTTGAGAAGTTATAAAAGAATTTATTTCCAAAATGTCCCCCAAAGCTTAGCCCTCGCCACCCTCTCATTTAGGTATTGATCTCATATCCGGTTAAGTCAATCGCAATGCATTCTGGGTAGGGACGCCGGCCGGATCCAAGCCGGGGTTTCAACTTAGGCGGTTTAATTCTCCTTTTCTCATTGGTCAACGTGGTCTCAAATGGTCTATTCCTACTGTCTCACTCTATCTCTTTTCTTTTCGATGACGCCTTCTCTTTTAATGCCGACATCAGGAGCGTACATACACACAAAAAAGTGAAAAAGAAATAAATTGTTCCTCAAATTAAAAAATAATGATGAGTTAATTTATTTTTTATAAAAAATGTTTTTAATAAAAGATGCATAGAAATTAAATGATGAATCTAAATAAATTTTTTTTTAATCGCTAAATTCTTTTGTCAAATTTAAATTATTAGAAAAATTGTAATTTAACAGGTATTTACAAAATAAATAATAATCTAATTAAATTTAATTTTTCGAATTTATCTTAAGTATACCTCAAAGACATTTTTTGGTGCCAAATCATGGTAAAAATACACTAGAAAATAAAAATGTAAGAAAATAGAAAGTTAATGATTTTTAACAATTTCTACCTCCCTTTTCGATTTTTCTTGTTCAGCTAATTTTTTCTAGTTGATTTTTACCAGTAAAAGCTGCCGGGTGTAAAACAGATTTTGCAAAGCCAGCTAGCAAAATGTAATTTAAAAAAAAATTGACTGGAAAACCCAACTATGTTCTTGTTTGTTATATACGCTTAAACATTGTTTTCCTAGTGGATTTTTAAAGTAAAATGACTTGAGATATTATCAGTGTCTTTCCTCAGCGTCAGTTGAAAAAAAATAAAAAAGCCAAAAACTGAGTTTTTCAAAAACGTTTACGTTTGAAGGGTAGCAGTACAGAACGAGATTTCCAAAATGGGTTTATTGCATAATTTTTTTTTCTTCAATAAAATACAGGTTGTGATAAATAAATATTATTATAAATAAAAAAATATTACACATATTATTGTGTGATACGATTATTATCTTACTTTATGACATAATTTAAAAATATTACTCTTTCCCCTGTTTTCTGAATTAATAAAACCCAATTAAAAAGTCAACTATTTTTGGTTGAATTTTCATTCTTCTTGATTGAAAAGTCTGCTATTATTAAGCGAGTTTATTTTTTTGCAAAAAATTTAATTATATTGTTGAAAATCAAAATTAAAAATTCATTTTCTAGCAAATAGAATTGAAAATTCAACTTATTTTGTACCTATTTCGTAAAACACACGTCTTTTTCGATTGAATTCAACCGCCTTTTTATTAAATATTGTAATCATTTCCGGTTGAAAGATCAACTATTGCATTGTTTGGTGAGCATTCGACTTTTTTATTAACATTTTTATTATGTGGTTGCAAAGTTGATTGTTTTGTTGAAAATTCGACCTTTTTGTTAAAGTCATCCTTTTTGGTTGAAAACATAATAATTTTTGGTATAAAGTTCATCTATTTAGTTGGAAATTGAATAGTTTTGTAGACAATTCGTCTTTTGGAGTTAAAAATTTAACAATATTACCAAAAATATTTTTTCGTTGAAATATTAACTATTGCATTTTTTATTGAGAATTATTTTTTTGTCGAAAATTCAATTGCTTCGTTTAAAGTTGAACTAATTTTTTATTATTATTAAGATTATTATTTTATGTTGTTGCAAATATTATTAATTTTTTTTAGTTGAAAAGTCGTCTTATTTCATCGGGAAATCTTCATGGTTGAAAATTCAAGTATTTGCTTCAAAATTGATCTATTATGTTGAACATGCAATATTTTTTACAGGAAATATTGTTAATTTGAAAAGTTTCGATTTGAATTTAATTTTAGTACCAAGATTGTATGTATTTAAAATAATTTCCTGTCCCCCCTGTTTTAGAGCATACTTTGGATTCTGGGAAGCCATGGTATTGATTAATCTTTCGGTTTAGCTTCTCGATTGAATCGTTAGCGATTTCTTCGCTGTCACAATGCCCTACAAGTCTAAAAAATTAGTAAATAAATTGTTTAGGAAATATTTGAAAGTAGTATATCAGCAGAAAGAGTCTCTATTACGGCTTTCTAGTTTTCTAAACATCTTGAATTTATATTTATGATTCTGAAAAAAATGAATCAAAACCTTATAAAGGAAGTTGAAAGTTGGGGAAAAATGATCGATTTTAGGTGTTTTAGGGAATTTTTCAAATTTCGACGGATTTTTTTCAATTTAAGGGGGGAAACTGAGGATTATGTAAAAAAAGAAGACGGACTGTGATCTCCGAGGACAGGGCACCCGATTTACCAATGCCTTCACTGACAAGCTTTACGAGGGGAGGAAATATTACCCATGAGGCACCAGGCGCAGGCCTTGTGACGCGGTGGATTCATCTTCCCCTCACCCGTTCTTCTCAATTTGGCAGCCGAGCGGTGCAGACGTAAAGTGGTTTAGCTCGCGCAATTTTTGTGTAGTCATCCTCCCTTGGAACTTTTTAGTGTTCAGTGTTAGCTGATTAGTAACTAAATTCTTTTAACAAAATGGCCAACCAAGAGAACAAGGACTTCAGCGACGACGTCAACGAGAGTTTCCAAAACGGCGAGGGAAATAACGGAAGCGGTGACGCCACTGAAAATGGTAGCACCCAAGAGTCCCAGGAAGACAGGTAACCTTTTTTCTAATCTCATATCCCTCAATTTATTCCACTCGTGATTTAGAGACGCCCGCGGTATTAATTTTTCTATATATTTTTATTGCGAGCACTTATTTTTGAGACTTCTTATCATCTCTTACTTGCTTGAATAAAATGGCGTCGGTGCCGAACCGTTGGGGAAAATTTGCATCCATCCGCATCGCGTCTGATTCAATCTTTCTATGCGAGATCGCGGGCGTCATTGATTGTTTTTTTCACTCCCGATTCTGCAACACGTGTATTTTGCGTTAGACAAAATTAGTTTGGTTTTGGAGCTAAAATGTGGAGGTGCCGGCTTGCGATGGACCCACCCACGTTCATAAAAGCGAAAATGGCGGCCAACGCCGCGTTCATAGTATCGATCGATTTTACACCGAAATATTCTCTACACTTGTTTTAATCAATTAATTTATTTATATTTTTCTCTATCTCGTACTTCGAAACGAGAATCTAACCTTGATTTTGAAACTTTAGGCACTAGAGCAACTTTTACTGAATTTTTGTTGGACACGATTTTAGCACTTTTCAGCATATTAGGTACACGAGACGGATTCTTTGATGCTGACCAAGCATTAATTTCTTCATTATTGTAAATATTGTTTCCTTGCATTAACCATTTTCGTTTAGAAATTGCGTTGTGGCGTTAATGCCCAAAAAATGTGTTTTTTTTTTTGTATATTCTACAGCTTTGGATTCTGTGAATTCTTACTAAGTTCGAGATCTCTATAATTTTGGAACTTGGGTAAGCATTTTAAATTGTAGATTTAAAAAAGGTGGGTAAGTTTAAAGGAATTGTCTAAGGTTATTGTAATGTATTCTCTTGTAACATTTTTCCCGTTGGCCGCATTTTTTCGCTAAGCGATATCAGAACATTTTTCTACACGTGTTCGAAAAAATACGAATAAAAAGTATAAAGAGCGTCGTCAGGGCTCCGAACCTAACCGTTTTGGGCGTCTTTTCCATTTATTGCAACTTCCTTTGCTTAAAATTGAAGGATTTTCATTTTTTGAATTTTAATTATTGCTTTTTTTTTTCTTCATTGCTTTTCCTGTAAACTCCCTCTTATTCTTGAAATGCTTCCTGAAACAATTTAAAACTTTTATAACAGAGGTCTTTTTCCCCTCAGGCAAGGGAAATTTCAAGCTCATTTACTCATTTGCCGGACGAAGCGTTGTGGTGGGAGCGGAAGCAGGTGGCAAGGCAATAAATATGGCGTTATTACCCCCCGCTGGGGGGGGGGGGGGGAGCATACTTTCCCCCTTTCTGGAGTTCCTTTTCGTTGATCTCTGAATTTCTAATGCGCTAAAATACTTATCATGTCTTTTTTTTAAACTGACGCGTTTTCTTTTTCATAAGAATTAGTTTACTTTTACTTTTTAATTACAATTTTATAATTTGCATGTAAAAGTACGCCTTTAAAAATATTTTTTAAGTTGCCAAATGAGCCCTGATGAATTAATTTTTTTGCGCACTAACCGGTGATTTAATCATTGTTTCCAATTTTAAATGTGATAAAATTTCGCGGAACTGAAGATTCGCGTGAACGTCAAAAACTCCAACGCCGGCTCTCCACATCGATCTATACTTTGCTAATAAAATTAAGATTTGACTGACCTATGGCATGCTATTGAAATAAGTATAACCTAAACCTATATTAAATACTGATTAGAATTTATTGAATTAAATAGCTTTCCTTGCAACGTACGAATTTTGTAAAAAGTCTTGAATTTGTAAAATAAATAAAAACTCCTTCATTCCACGTCTCCCAAACAACTATAATTTGTATTGTGCATTTTGTTTTTTAAAGAATAAAGGAAATTTTCATTTGCCTTCGAAGATATACAAATGTAACGCATCAATTGTAAAACTGTCATGTAAAAAATCAAATGTAAATGTACGTTTATACAGATTTAAAGCAAAAGAAAGAAATAAAAGCTAAAGTATTTTTGGCCAGCCATGAGTCTTCCTCGTTCGTTCATTGCAGCCGTATTCTGGTTGGCCATTTGTAATTCACGTCTGGCACAAAAGAGTTGCCTGGGAAGTGTGAACTGATCCTTGAAGCCTTAAGAAACGAAAGAATTCTGGTTAATTGTCTGAAGTCAGCGTCAATTTCAAGTCCTTACGGTTTTCGTCATGGCACAAGCACTGGAAGTCGAGTCAATTGCGTCAGATCAGTCAAAGTCTCGCACAGACAATTACCTGCGGAGTCACGCGTAGAATTTTGCATTTAAAATTCTGATCCGATGTCAATGCAGTTTGGTCGTGACCAAAAAAAAAGCACAGAGTCACTAGGGTCAATCCGAACATCTTTGATAGGTCGGAAATGCCATTAACCCAATTTATGTGGCTTGATCTGCAGGTGTCAAGCGACCAAGTGTGAATATGGCGGGCGATTCGCAACCGGCTAACTGTGATGATCCACATCTGAATACCTGCGAGACTGGTGCCTACGGTATTTATCACCAGCCCTTTCGAAAAGATCAATAAATATCTCAAATACAAATAGCGACTACAACACTGACAGAAACGTGAAAACCCAGCACGTTCTTTGATTAAGAAGGCTATGCAATTGTATCATGAGAGATTAAAGATAACTTGCTGATCATTGAAAGCAAAGAAATTTACATAGTATTGACTTACATAAAAAGATTGTCTTTAACAAAGATTGTACAAAAGTATATTCTAAATGTAAATGAAAAATCGCTAGCTGGACTGCTTGTAACTTTTCGCAATTCGACAGTTTTTTTTAGATTTTGGCCCAATCTGCAGTCAATATTCAACTTGGAAAAGTTCAATTTTGCAATTTGTTTTCTTTAGGCGCAGCTGATTCTCAACTGGATAATTATAAAGGATTATAACTATTGCTCGTGTTTGTTAAACGTCGTAAAGTTTTGCTCTTGATTGATTGATTTTTATGTTAAGTTTGTTTCTGATTTTTGTTTCCCTTCCGGCAAACACACATTATTCTCGCACACCAAAATCTAAATTTCAGGGTGACCACTGGAGAACCTTTTCTGATGAAGAAAGAACAATTCAACTATTATGTGTTACTTTAATCATTAATGTCTTGGTAGAAAATTTATTTATTTTGTTGATACTTCTGTTTTGTTAGTCATTTTTTGACAGCAATTCTTTTTTAGTTAAAATATTAAATTAAGTATGTTTCTGCTTGAAATATTAAAAATGAATACATTTTCATATACTATTATGATATCAGTAATAATTTTTAACCAAACTTATTCTTATATTTTCGTAAATAATCACCGTATTGGATTGCGAACATAAATTGTAAAGGAACTTCTTCCCTAGCTTTGAGTGGTCACCCTGTCATTCTTGTCGGTGTGCGATGGGGCATTTTTAAAAATTCTGCCTTACGTAATTTTGAACTTTCACTAATCAGACATACACAATAGACACACGTACACACCTTTCTTTTAACACTCACCATTGCCAGGAGCTCATCCGATTACTCTAAGAACGGTATGAAGTTACTATTTCTACTACTACTAAGTCTACGATTTTCTATTGTCTCAGTGATTTTACAAAACTTGTCATCGCTGCAAAGTTCTTTTACTAGTTCTCTCAAAATTTGTATCTAGGCCTTTCTGATAGTAATTTCTGTAATTGTAATATTAAGATTTGTATAAAATGTGTACACTCAAATAAATGAATTACCTTGGTCAGATTCAAAACAATAAGTTCAAATTGCTTTGCAGGTTGGCTGGACATGGAATCTCTTTAATATCTACATTAAAAGTTTTAATTTTTATTGCAACAAAGGCAGTAGTGTAAACTGTAAACTTTTCATTGATCGAATGGTTTTCTAGAGTTTACAAATCCAGGTGGTAGCTGACCACTGTTTTCCCTTACGAATAAATATTTTAATTTAAAAATAATTGATCTAACCAACTGCTATTCTTTGACCGTTTTTATTACAGATAATTTTTCTTGCACAGTGGCAGACATTTGAGAATTTGCCGACGTCAGAAGCCTGACTAATTCGTATTTTAATTCATTAAAGTGTAAATGACTTGCTACTTTGTCTAAAGTTCAATTCCCTTAGGGATTATATAGGGTTAGGAACTATCGGCAAATCAAATATCTAACTGTCTCTTTTTTTCTGTCCCGTTTAGGAAATTATTCGTCGGTGCCCTCAGCTGGGAAACCACAGACAGTGAGTTTCTTATTTTTCTTTTTACACCTTACTTCTATCTTAAAAAATTTGGATCGAAATTTGTAGTTTGCTTTATATTTAAAAAATTCGCAATGATGCTATTATCCTTAGGACACCTTCAGACGACAGAATGGCACTGTTGCATGAGACTATATAGTGATACTCTGAGCATAGACAAAAAAAATCCAAATTTTCAGAGATTGCATTTCAGAGAATGTAAAGTTGATTTCTCTTTTCAGAGGAGCTCCGCGAATACTTTAGCAAATTTGGAGACATTGAGAGTATCAACGTCAAGACAGATCCTAACACTGGAAGGTCGCGAGGTTTCGCTTTCATCGTCTTCGCCAAGGCCGAATCACTCGACAAGGTAAATAAACATGATAGAAAATAGTAGTTGATATGCAAATTTAAAATTCACATGATGTTATTTGAAAGTCAGTTCTGCTACTGAGTGGAAGTGAAGACAAATCTTTCTCTGAAGTTTTCTAACAAAAACAATCTAATTCTGTTTGAATAACGAATTTTCGGCTCTAAACAATTTGATCTTCATTACAGATCATGTCGGCCGGTGACCACGTGATCAATGGCAAAAAAGTAGACCCTAAAAAAGCGAAGGCCCGACACGGAAAGATTTTCGTTGGTGGACTTTCGACAGAACTCTCCGACGATGACATCAAGACCTTCTTCGGACAATTTGGAAACGTAAGTTTCTTTTTAACTTCAGTAATTTATTATATTCCCTATGAAAATTCAAGTATCTAAATTTCTCTGATTTTACTTTCAAATTGCAGATTGTCGAAGTTGAGATGCCATTCGACAAGACAAAGAACCAGAGGAAAGGGTTCTGCTTTATTACCTTTGATTCTGAACAAGTCGTCAACCAATTGCTGAAGACGCCCAAGCAGACGATCAACGGTAAGGAGGTTGATGTCAAGAAAGCGACGCCCAAACCTGATGGTATGGGAATGATGCGCGGAGGTATGATGCGAGGTGCCGGTCGCGGAGCCAGAGGAGCTAGAGGAGCTCGCGGAGGATTCCAGGGCGGCTGGCAAGGCGGCTATGGCGCCGGTTTCGGCGGTGGTTACGGTCAGGGCGGATATGGTGCTGGATACGACGGCTACGGAGGTGGCTACGATTACTACGGCGGTGGGTACCCGGGCTACGGCGGCTACGACTACACCGGTTACGGTAACTTTCATAACTTTCTCAGAAGACCATATCTCTAAGATGTAAACAATCAACCTCCGCGACGATTTTTAACTGCTCGAATTTTTCAATTTGGGTCAGTTCAAATCCCAGAGGTGCAGTTAAAACTAGAGTTTTATCTAAAGTTTTAAGTTATTTCAACTAAAGTTAAATAACTCGTTTCACTAAAGTTCATTCTACTCACTTTCACGGAATTTAAACACAATCACTTTGTTCATTTTTTCTTGCTCAATTTAAGTCGAAGGCAGATGAAATGTTTTGAACGTTAAAATTCCTCAATATCCTAATTCCAGAGCCAATTATCGTTTCATGATTATTATTCTTGGAGGTTTAATTTAGCCACGTTGCAAATTTTGGAGGCTGGTTTCACTTAATTTATATGCTTTTTTTTAAGTTTAGTATTTAGAGATTTTAAAAGCCGCGCTCTTTCTTTTGCAATGTGGTTAATACTACCATTTGATCACGTCAATTTCAGCTAATCCTATTTTCACTATTCCATGTTTGTCTCAATGCTTAGTATTAAGTATCGAATTATGTTCCTCGGTAAGAGAGTATTTAATTAGATACACCTCAGTATGAACAGTTTGAACCTCTTACCGGAACATAATTCTCTAACTAAATTCTTATCTAAATGACATTTATCGTTCATAAATCATCATACATATTCTTTAAACTTGGCTTTCATTTGTTTTTGGGATCTTAAAACATATTGTTTGATTGTCAAAATTTCTTTCTTTTTGGACTGCCACACCCACTTGTAAAAGACCTAAAGAATTTGTGCATGTTCTGTGAAATACAAAGTTCTCTTTTAAAGGGGAAGTTTGGACTGAATAAGTAATACTAGTAAATTGAATTACCATATAAAAGTATGGTCTAATTTTTTGTTGTCACATTAAGATTAAATAATTAAAGTACCAGATGTTCTCTGAAATACGAAGTTCTCTTTTAAAAGAGAATTTTTGAATGAATAAGTGATACTTTTAAAATTAAATCCCCATACAAGTATGTTTTAATTTTTATTTCCCCTATGAAATTAGATTAAATAATTAAAGTACCATATTTTCCATGAATCACAGATGGATATGGCTATGACGGTGGTAATTACGAAGGTGGCTACGCAGGTGGGCGCGGTGGTGCTCGCGGAAAAGGTACGCTAAAGCGTTCCTTCTCTGTTGAATTTGCAATTAATTAGTCTATTTGAGTTTAGTAGTTGTGCTGCTTTCCCATCTTTTCCCACACGAATTAGGAGAATAGTTTTACCATTTACACCCATTTATTTCATGATGTACCATTTAATCTTGAAAAGCTTATGAGATGTGTGAGAAATTTAAAGAAAGTTAGCGTGATTTTTAATTTAAGACTGCTTCTTGTAAATAATATGTGGCACGCAATTCCCGCCTGGAAATCTAATCAGAGTCAATCGATAGTCTAAATTAATGATTAGCTTATATTAATTGTGTACTGAAATAATTTTTTGAGTTAACTCAATTAACAGGAACTACTTTCTTGGAATCCTCATTTTTGTATTAATTGCTCTCATCGCTCAGAATTCATTTACGAGGGACGAATTTTCGAAACAAATGGTAAAGTGCAATAAAACATAATAGTAGCTGCAAATTTGCTAGATTTTTGAAAACATCTTTATATTTTCAACATTTTTGTTTTCAAATTTAGAAACTTAAAAATCAGTTTGAAATGCTACTAATTTTTTAACTTGACACGGCGCTGCAATTGTGGTCCATTATTTATAACAATTGGCTCTGAAATTGAATTCTTTTTTTTACTTATTTTTTTTTGTATGCCAGATGCCAAGATGCCGGAATGGTTTTGATATCGAAGACTTCCTCCTAAAAAGGTATTTCTGATACTGATTAATTAAAAAGAGATCTTTCAGATTTATCAGGCGCCCTTAACAATTAAAAAAAGTAGTTTTGTTACTAAGAAAGATAAGCTTACATTTTCTTGAAATAAGAATTCGACTTTATCCATTTGTTTCGACATTTCCTGAGCGTTTGGTAAAATGGTTTCGGGGTTTTGTTTTTCAAAACTGATCTTGTCTATTTCAAATTGTAATTAGAATTCAGTCTCATTTAAAATTCTCAATTTTTTAAATGATCTAATTGAAAATTTTTATTTATTATTACAATTTGAAAAAGAAAGTTCTTTTCCCAATCCACCAATCAGTACTATCCCATTTCTTCATCTTCCATTGTCACTAATATGGCTTTATTCCTGCACGACTCAATCAACATTTCCTTCCCCCTTCAAAGTTGTTCAGAAGTGAAAAACGAAGATGGGCCAAATCTCTGAATGCAGCCTACAGCTTTACTACCTTAGCCTGTAGCCTCTTAATAGATTTTCTGTAAAACTGTTAATTGTCGATCTGTAATTCACAGAGTACCCTTTCTGGTTTCTCTGTACAGCACTTGCTTCTCGTAGAAATATATTTGTCCTTATTTAGATACTAGAAGACGAAACTGTTGAGTGGTCGTCGCTTTAATTTGTTTTTATTTATTTTTATTTTTTTAATTAGTTTTTAAAAAATTAGCCTTAATAACTAAAAGTAAGAGTACGAAGTAATTTTGCAGTAAGAGTATGAAATGATTTTTAAGTAAGAATAAGAAATAAAGTAAGGTGGGGTTCAAATCGTTGAACTAACAGAACGTTGGGGGTGTGTTTCAGGAGGCTCAGGCTTCGGCGGAAAGCAGAGGGGCGGTGCCAGAGGGACCGCAAGGCACCAACCCTATTAATGGAAATTCCTTAATAACGACCGCAATGCAATTCGCATTGTAACCGGTGAGTCTCCTCATTCTTCCAACTGTACGTTTTCATACCTTGCTCTCTCATCTTACAAAAATTACTATTTCAATTTTTTTTTCTGAGATTCTTTAATAAATCTTTCATATTTTTCCCATTTATTGTATTTTGTTCCTTATCATGGTGGCTGTATTGCTCGCTTTCCATTTTCATCTTTTTTTTTGTTCACCTGTCCCATTTTACCAATCCTAATGTCTGTTCAGTCTACATTTTTGTGACATTGAAAATATCAAATTTGATGAAGTTAATTTGTAAATGTGATTTCATTTTTGAAAATTAAGATTGAAAGAATTGTTAAAACTGATGGGTCTGAAGAAAAAGTTTTGGATCTCGGTGTATTCGAGATATGCTGATTTGAATGTTCTTTCACAGGTTCTATGTCCTTCAAATCTCATAAATCGCCAACTCATCATTCCATGAAGTCCCATCGTTTTCAACCGAATGTACAACAGCAACAAAACAGACAGGCGCAGGGCAATTTCAGTCAAGATCTGCAAGAGTACCAGGAGTAAATATCTTTTTTCATTTCATGTTGACGGAGGGTCGATTAGCTTGACAGGATCTGTGTACAATTATACAGTCTGAAAGTTGGCTTTCGTCCTTTCGCTTAACCTTTTGTACAGATTGTAATGTTGCCACGCGCTCTTAATTCAATTTCTGTAATCGCTTTCAAAGTTATTCAACACTTTTTTATGTCCAAATAATAGAAAGTAGTCGAGACGTGTGCGACAAAATTGTAGTCCATTAGTTTTTTGTATGGATTACAGTTTTGGCATTTGAGATTTGTTTAATGTCAACTCCTGGTTTTGTACAGTTAACAGATAAAACTGAATGAATTGCGTCTACACGCGTGTAAACTTGATCCTATTTTAACGATAAGATTATTTTAATTTTGTCTATACCTATCTTTAAGAAACTATGATACTTTAGCGATGTAAGCAGGCAATGTACTTTTTACATGAGAAAAGAAAATGTTAATGCAAAAAATAACAGTTGCCGAAGTGTTTATAAGAATTACGTCAAGTATCGAGTCCCGATAAAGAGATTATTGCTTTCGTATTGGTAAATAGCATAGGAACTTTCTGAGACTTACTGACCCTCAACGGATCTAATAAAGGCGTATTTCGTATTTTGTGATCGTTTTCATAAATATTTAGCAAAAGTGAATGCAATTATTTCTTTTGCCTTTTGTAATAGTCTGCTCGCGGCTGAGTATGATTTTAAAAGAGAGTGCTGCATAGTAGTAGTGTCTTCCACTTTACAAACTCAACTTTAAGAGTAGATGAATTAATTGCAAATTGAGAGATATTTTCATTCCTTTTTGCTAAATTTTTACTGAATAAATGTAGCATCTTTTTCGTATGTCGTAAACTTGTGGGGAAATTATGCAGATGTGTAAGTCATTCCGCATGACTTTCAAGAAGACTGTTTTTCTTTTATATTATGGCTACACACGAAATTTAGACAGTGAAATGTCTAACTTTATTCAGTCTTAAGAAATTGTAAATTGTGAAATGCATCAATGGATTAACATTGGCAACTATTTAAATACAGGAGGTGATGCATTAGAACTGATGTTTTTTTTTACTTTACTAGCCTTAATTTTACTCTGAACCTGGACGTCGTTGGTTTCTTAGAATTTTCCACCCTTTGTGCCTGCGTACTTTTTGAGCGATCTTGCATTGATAAAATACACGGTACGTTAAACAAATACGTTTTTTTTAGTAGTTTCAGAGAATATTTTAAAATAATTTCAAAATGATCAAAAATAAATGCAGAAGACATTAAGGAATTTGAAAAAAAATGAATCTAATTTTCGTCTCGCTTTAACAAGTTATATGATCAATCGCGGAAATAAATAAGCATCAGCAAACACTTTTGCAAGAAATCAATCTAATAAGTAGGATAAGGAAGTTTTTGTATAATAAGGAAAGATGCAAAGACGCTTTTTTATTACACGCTAGCAGTAATTTCGCGTTGGATTCTTATTTTCCAAAGTGAATAATGTAAATTTTTTAACTCAAGCCCTACAAAATAAGTAATTTCGAATTGAAGAGTGACGAAATTGAATGATTTCAGAATAAAAATTTCGAAAATCGGACATGTCAAAACCTTACAAATTGAATATTTCAAAGTTAGTTCGTATAAAATTCATGTGAATTAAAATTGTATTATTTGTACTTTTATTGTTTTGCAAATTGGACAATTCTAATTTTAAAACGATTAGGATTTGACAATTTAATATTGAAAACTAAACTTAATCTTTAAAAGTCAAAGCTTATGAAATTGTAGATTTTTAAATTGTTATTCCATAACGAGGTATAATTTGAAAATTAAAAATGAAATAAAATTGTACGAACTCCATTCAAAACTGGCGAAATTTATATTCACAAAAAGTGGTGACATTAATTTTTGTTGACCGAACCCTTTAAATTTTAAATGATTTGCAGTACTTTTCCATCACTTGAGAACTAATAATTTTAAATTTCCAATTACACCCTCAAATATGCAAACAATTAAATTTTAGTTGCAAAATTAAAACTTATGAAAGAGAAAACATTTGAATTTAGCCTTTCAATTTTGTTTATTGTAAACACTGAAAATTATATGCCTTTCTAACCGTGAACTTTTTTAGAAAAAAAGACAAAGCACACGAATGATAAAATACCGGAAATTTTAAATTCCGCCTGATTTCACATTTTAAATGAAAATATCAGTTGAAACTAGATTCTCCTAATTGTGCTTTTGGAAGAATTAGTTTTACTTGTGATTTTTTTAAGAGAAACCCGAAATACTGAGTTTGCAGTGATTGGTCACTCAAATAATTTCGCTTTTAACTAGCTAAAAGTAGTTTTAAATAAATTCTGTTTAAAACGATAACAGTAATAAAAAGATGGTCAACAACAGATAACTGGCTCTGCAATAATTGTCTCCCACCTTTTTTATTTATTTTTTTCTTAATGGAAAAATAGAGTTTTGGCCGCTATCCAAAATCATGAGATGTGATCCTCCAAATTCTTAAAGGATTTATTCGGAACTGGTTAATTTATTCTAATCAAACTCATTTTTTCGCGAATAAGCAAGTTGATATCTTTGCGGTAATTTTTTTTTTAACTGAAAATTGTACTTATCGGAACTAGAGCATTTTTTTATCACACTTCTCACACAGAATGTTATTATTTCGCTGTCCTGAAAGGTTTACGAAAAGAACAACCTCCGTTGAATACTTTTCATATTCGAAAACCTTTTTAGCATCCCATTGAAAGATTCATTCAAAAAATTTTTTACTTTCACAATTTGAAGAAGATTTTACGATTTTAAAAATCAGCAAAACTTTAAAAATCGCAAAGTATTTATCTTTTAAACATGTAAAATTTTCAAATAATAATTCTCAATTAAAATAGTGTGAAATCAGAAAAATGACTAAAACAGCTATCAGAAGCAACTTACGAGAGAATGAATAGCTTTTAATTAACAGCCGTTTATTCGCAATTAAATTTCTCTTGATAGAAGTTTTCTTCCGAAAGCCGTTTAAATCTATTAAGGTCCTTTGAGATCCCTCAAAATTAGAAATCTCTTGCAATCTTATCATTTGTTCTAAATTCCTGTGAATCGCTCAAATCTGCTGAAATGAGTAAAAATTACTTGGAATTTCATTTAAATTTTGTCAAGCCTTTGAAATCCCTTGAAATATTTTTAATACCATTACGATATCGTAGGTATCTTTTTACAATCCTTTGGAACTTACTTGAAAGCCCTGTAATATTGTAAATCTGGTGAAATTGTGTAAAACTTTTTAATATACCTAGACTGTTTAAAATCCATTGAATTATTCTGAAGTACCTTGAAATATCTTGAAATATTCAGAAGTATCCTGAAGTATTGGAAATATCTTGAATTACATGAAATATCCTGAAGTATTTCAAATATCCTAAGTATCTTGATGTACGTGAAATATCCTTAGTATGTAAAATATCTTGAAGTATAAGAATTATCTTGAAGTATAAGAATTATCCTGAAGTACATTTAAATATCTTGAAATATTCTGAAGTATCCTGAAGTATTTGAAGAATCTTGAAGTACGTGAAATACCCTGAAGTATGTGAATTATCCTGAATAACTTTGAAATATCTTGAAGTATCCTGAAGTACGTGAAATATCCTGAAGTATTTTGAAGTATGTGAATTATCCTGAATAACTTTGAAATATCTTGAAGTATCCTGAAGTATGTGAATTATCCTGAAGTACATTGAATTATTATGAAGTACCTTGAAATATCTTGAAATTTTCTGAAGTATTCTGAAGTATTTGAAATATTTTGAAGTATCTGAAATATCCTGAATTATCTTGAAGTCAGAACTAGGTGTACACTTTTCAGTCGAGTTGTCAAACCCTCGGAAATCTATAATATCATTCAAAATACCATTAAGAAATGACTAAATTCTTTTAAATTCCACATAATAAGATAAATCTCTTGAAACCTTTAAATATTTTTTTAATTCCTTGAAATCTTTTAATATATCCTTCCAGCTTTTAAATCCACTCAAATCTATTAACCCTCTAATGCCTGAATAACAAACAATTTTACAGCAAGTTTGTGCTCCTAGATTTTGATGAAACCGCTTAGAATTTTTGGAAAACTTTTTTCGCTCGACACTATCCTACCATTGACATAAGTGAAAAAAATAATTTTTACTTTTTTTGCAGTTTTAAGTGAAAAAAAATTTGAGTTAAATTTTTTGAGAAACGACCGATTCTGTGCGAAAAATATGGCTTTATTATGCCAAGAATAGCGCGAAACGTCTTATTTGCTATACTAGCAAAATATGGACGATCTTTTTTTTCAATATCAGGCTGAACAAAATTACCACAAATTTGCTGTCAGATTTGCAAAAATCAAGAATGCGGACTAATTTGTTATAAAATTCCATTTTTTATATGAAAATCGGTATACAGGGCTTCTCGGGGTCGCTGATTGCGAATTGGCAAAATTCAAAATGGCGGTTATACTTTCCACACAATTTCACATTTTTGTATATATAGGGCTTATTGGATCCGCCATTTTGAAGTTCGCGAATTCGCAATCAGCGATCCGGAGAAGCCATGTATATAGATTTTGATACAAAAATTGGAATTTTCTAAAAAATTATTCAATCTTGGATCCACCATTTGGAATTTTGCAAATCTGACAGCAAATTTGTTGCAATTTTTGCAGCTTCATATTGGAAGAAAAAGATCGGTCATATTTTGCTAGTATGAATCACAATAACATGTTTAGTGCTATTCTTAGCATAATAAAGCCATTTTTCGCACAGAATAATCAATCAAAACCGAGGAAAATTTACAGTGGCTGCATTAAAATCTAGAAGCTTAAACTTGCTGTAAAATGTTTTTTTATTCAGGCATTAATGGGTTAAAAACCTTTGAACTTTGTTGAAATCCCTGGAGAGCAAAAATTGGTATCTAGAGAACCTCCTTTATAATCTCATCGAATCTTTTAATTTCTTGAACTCTTAAAAATCTTGTGAAACTTTGAAAATCCATTATAAATTTTTAAATAGTAGTAAAATAGTTGCATTATTAAGAAAAGTGTACTTGAATAGTATCCACGAATCAAAATTAATTTTCGGTTTGAAAATACAAGTCAGGTGCAAGTCTACAAACAAAAAACACAACAAACGATTAGATTTTTCGCCTGCCTGATATCCAGAAACAGTGTATGCAAAAAATTATAAATCCTAACATGTATATTAATATACAAAAATGTTTTATTACTTACGCGCTAAAATGCAAAAAAATAAAATAAAAAGCAATTTCTCTTTTCACATTTTTGATTTTAACTGTAGAAAACTTAAATGAAAAATTGGAATTTTTTGTTTCGAAGATTATATACTCAGATATAAATATCAGCGAATAATACAAAAATATTTTTTTACTATTTAAATTTACTATTGAAAAACTTAGTACGTAATACTGAGTAAAAGCAATAATTATAATGTTCAATCTTATAACCCTCGGATTTTTTCGAATTGAAGAAAAAATGAAACTGCGTAATAATTAAGGAAAACATGTACATGAAGAGTTTCCTCCAACTCGGCAATTTCCGCCATTTTCTTTTTGGTGCCAACATTAAAATTGAAATGTAGTTTCCCGTGTTTTTGAGTTATACTCTTGTTCAAAAAATCTTCTTAACAACTGTCAATAAGTGTAAACAGAAAAACAATTGGAATTATAAGAAAGTTTTCGTACGAAGAAGAAGCAGCTAAACCTATGCTAAAGAAAATTAAATGGTGAAAACATAGTCGTTCTGAAAAAACATCCTTTTGATTATTAACAAATGACGAATTCCGTCCCAAATAACATCTCATTTAGTAAAACAGGGTGGTCGCTGGGCCAGAAAATTTTAGGTCTTCATTTTTAAGCGTTACATTGTCAATGTAATTAAGAACTTTAAAATGCCATTTTGAAGAATTAAACAATTATAAATTAAAAGCGTTGAAAATTAAAAGTTTCTGCGGGCTGTCCAGCGATTCTTAGAAAAGAAAATCACGGTCTTTTACAGGCTTCATTTATTATTGGACAACCATTTTTACAGAAAGCAGAACCATAAATAAACAAATTTTGAATTTTTTACGAACATAAGACGTATTTGAAAATCTTGAAATCTTTGTGAGATGGTTTAAATCTCTTGAAGCACTTAAAATCTTAGTGAAATCGTGAAATATCTGTGACATCTTTTCGAATCTTTAGATTTTTGTAAAATATTTGAAAGCTTTGTGAAATTGTTTGAAATTTTTATAAATGCTTTGAAATATTTCTAGGGGCTGTCGTTAATCTTTGCTTGTAAAACCTTTTGCGTTCGTTTGAAGTCTTCTCAACTTTGTTGAAACCCTTTGAAATCATTAAACATCTTTGAAATAATTGTGAAATTTTTCATATTAACTTGAAATCATTGAAATATTTGAAATCTGGTTTACTGTACTCTTTTTTAAATCTTTGGAATTCTGGTATCCATTTGAAATCTTTATGAAATTTGTATGAAATCCTTAAAATCTTTTGAAATCATTCAAATATTTTTAATCTTAATCTTTTCAAATATATTCGTAATATTCTTCTTCAATATTTGTTTGTGAAATGTTTTGTATTCGTTCAAATCATTTATTTATTTTAAATCTCAGTGAACAAACAATAATACCTGCGGCAGTACACTACATATAACATGTTTAGACCCCTGCATCCTTTTAGATAACATATGAATAGCTTTCAATTGTCCTATTACGTACAATTTTGATTCAAAATTTTATAAAACTATTTTCCTCTAGTAAATGATCAATAAAAACATTTTACAGTTTAAAAAAATATTGAACATTTCAAAAATAACAACAATTTTCCTTCGCTGTTTAAAATTTCTGAAATGTCAGTTAACATGTTTAGACCGCGGACCCTTCAATTGATTTTACAAGATGATTGTGAAACTGAATCTGTTCAAAATTAAACAATTTACAGTATTTATCGTTACAAATCAAACCCTGTCAATTCGAAAGCCTTAGTAAATCCTTAAAAACTTTTTAATTAAAAAATAGCTGTTTTAACGCGTTTATGATTATTCTAATATTTATGTTAATAGATCCATTATAATAAATCAAAATAAATAAATATTTAAAGATAAACAATCCAAACATGAATTCTTCGAGATAAAAGCCTTGATTCAATTCAGTTCAATTCAATCGAACTTAGAGAGCGCTACGTTTAAACTTTGAGGGTTACAATTTTGATCGTTCCATTTTTTAATTTATATAAATTTTAAGTTAAAGTTTCACAATTGCATGTATAAATAAATTGAACAATTATTAATTTAAAATTCCTTTAAAATAAAAATGATTTAACTTATTAAATAAAAAAGGGGTAAGTTAAAAAAAACTTATCGTTTAATTTTTTCTGTTTGTACATTAAAATACCTTAAAGCTTAAAGAGCATTGAAAATGATAGCGTGGATTTATATTTTGGTACCAGAATTCTTTAAATCCTTCAATTTATAAAAGTTGAAAAAAATAATGCAGTTTAACAACGCTGATTTTTTTCCTCGACTAAAATGGCACCCTGTTAAATAAAAGAATTATTTACCTGCTTTGTGCTTATACATTGAACGAGAATTTAGGAGGTCTTGATAATCCCAAATATGATACTTTACTCGCATCAAATTATTAGGCAGAAATTTTTAAAAAAATTAATTTAAACTTAAATTTATTTTAAGAAATGAGTTTGCAATTTACATTTTGTAATTTCAGCAAATTCCCTGTACGAATTACTATGAAAAGCTTTTTGAAACATCTCGAAATAGAAATCTTTTCAAATTTTTAGGATCAACGTCATCTTTTAAAATAAATTTGAATAAAGATATATTCAAATTCAATCGTAATTTGATTTGATAACAGCCACACCTGTAACATAAGAGAAAAAAAGTTACTGAATATTAAATCATCTAAATACGAAAACAACTTAATAGTGAATTAAAAAATATTTTCAATTACTTTTACAAAAATAGAAATACTTTTATTCTTTATTTTGCAGGGCTGCTACGGAATCTCAATTTCGAACTTAATATTTATTTTCCCTGACCATTTTAAAATTTTCTTTTAGGTATAAAAACAACCTTTAACACTTTTACAACAAAAGTATTGAATAATGCTTGATATTTCCACCAAAAAATATTTTAATTTTCAACAAAAAACAGTTGAATTAAACTAAACAAAACACGTATTTTCATCAAATTAGCTGAGTCCTCTATCAAAGCAGAATAGAAAATAAAATAAAATAAATTTCTAACTAAAAAAATTAAAGCAGAAATGTAATTGCTACACTTGCAGTTAAAAAATTAATTTTTAATTTAAATAACGAACTTTAAGCCGATAATTAAATTTGCAAACAAATAAATGAACTTTTAGATAAAATGTTGAATTTGCAACCAAATTAATGAATTTCTAACCTAAATGTTGAATATCCTACCAAAAAAGACACACTTTTTAAACAAAATACATGCATTTTTAATTAAAAAATATAAATTTTCAATTTTTTAACAAAAAGTACAATGTTAAATTTTTAGGTGGAATAAATTAAACCAAACGACTTTTTACCAAAACAGTTAAATTTTAAACCAAAGAAATTCACTAATGAGATTACTAATGAGACTACTTTTTTTACAAAAAAGACGAATTTTCAACAAAATGGTTTTATTTTTAACAAAAACAGATACATTTTCAAATAAAAAAAGAATAAATTCTCAATTAAAAAATTTATTTTCAATCTATTAAAATAAATTTGTAACAATATTGTTTAATTTTCAACCAATAAGATTAAATTTCGATCAGAAAAGATAAATTTTGAACAAAGAACGAAATACGGATATATTTAACTTATAAGAATATTTTTTAACCAATATCATGATTTTTAAACCAAATATTTGAATTTTCAAAGGAGTTTTCAACCTAGCAGTTACATTTTCAATTTAAAAAAAATGAATTTTTAACATAAAATATCAAATAGGAATTTTCCTCTAAAGAAGCTAAATTTCTAACCAAATCAGGAGTTCGAACAAGTACAAAATAATTTACAACAAAGCAGTTCAATTTTGAACCGAAAGAAAGAGTTTTCAACTAAAACATCGAATTATCAACAAAAAAAAAAAAAACTAGCAAAGTAGTAATACTTTCTACCAAGCAGTTCCTTTGTCGACCAGAAAGGCTTAATTCTCAACGAAAAATGTAATACTTGACATTTCAACTAAAAAAGATGTTAATTTTTAGCTAAACAATTGTGAACAGATTGATTTTCAAGCAAACAGTTAACTCTTTGGTGGAAAATCACAATTGTGACTTTTACCCAAACAAGTCCCTATTTCTACTTAATGATGCGAATTTCAAGCCCAAAAAGAAAAAAAGGACCATTTTTCAGTTTAGAAAGAAAAACAATCTGCCCGCCGAGCGGGCACATCGACCACTGTGATTTAGGTACTGTGAATTCTCTTTCGTTAAAGCTCCTTCGGCTTTAACGATTATACATTCTCATCACGTATCTCGTGCTTCACACTCGATTTTGTTAAAAATTTCTGTACCTCGTCGTGATACTGCTTACTCAGATGTTGCAAAATAATGAGCACATTTTATTTTTCATGATTACTTTAATATTTCTTCCTTATTTTGCACACATTTTTATTCTCAGCTACCCTGAAAAATGTATAAGTTCAATAAATGTATATTATTACAATTCATATTATAGATTGGTATTAAAACATACGTATTTCCATTATCATTCAAAAAGGTGGATTCTATAAAATAATGGTCATTAATCATTTTATTGCAACTTGTGTCGTTTTTTCATTATTTTAATTTGTTTATTTTCAATATTACTTTTTACGAATTTCGTTTTTCTAAAAACTAAATTTTTTTTATTATTAACATATTTTTGTAGCAAGAGCTTATAAAAAAACCTATACATTTTTTGGTAGAACAACTTTTCTCTTTTCATTTTTTTCGTCTCTTGTTTCATTTTTATAAAAATGTATTCTACAAATTTTTATTTTTTTGTATTTTATTTTATTTTTTATGATTGAAAAAAAATTTACTCGTACTATCTAAAATTTATTAATAACAAATTTTAAGATTCTTTTTGATTGAACATTTTTTGTTTTACAATTCAAACAAAAACTACGCATCCTATCAACAAATTATTGATAAAAAATTTGTAGCCTTTTTTGAAGAGGAACTTTTGTCTATTCATTTTTTTCATACCTTGTGTCGTTTGTTCAAAAATTTAGTTTTGTTATTTTATTTGTTAAGAATAAAACAAAAACGGCGTCATCTAGAAGAAAGTGGGTTTTAACAAACTGTACTTTTGTTACCTAAAATCAAGTAGCCGATGCGTTAAGGTTTCACTCTAATGAAAGTACGTCTTCAACTAGTCCTGACAGGAATTCCAGCAGGCCAACCTATGATTTGAATTTCGCTGACGAATAGCACCACCATTTCAACTGGCGATTATTCTTATTTTTCGACTTTATAAAAAAAAGAAATGTACAATTTCTAATTTTTCTGAATTTTGAACTTAGGCTTATCTTAGACATGGAAATGAAAGAAAATCACAAAATTTCCAAATTAAATCAAGTTGGTGCTCATGGCTCTAACCCTTAACTTAATGGCGGGAAATTTCAAACTGACGAATGGAAATTAATTATATTTTTAATTTTATTTATAGGATCATGAGAATATTCTAAATTCTAACAAAATTTAAGTTGAAAATTCTAGAATAAAATTATATCTGAAAATAAAAATATAAGAAAATACAGTCTTAGTTATTAATTGTACTTAAGCTTTTGTTTTAAAATATTAATTTTAGGCTTTGAAAATTTCAAAATAAATCGAAAGAGAATTTCTGAGATTTTGAGATATTTTTTTTAAATTTTGCATGATTTATACCAATATGAGGAAAAACTAATCGTTTCAAAAGATATTTAAAAAATTTAAAAGGATTCGAAATCTAAAAAATTTCAAAAAAATTTACATTTCAGAAAATTGGAGCTTTTTAAGACTTTTGATAGTTTTAAACATGGGAAAATCTAAAATGATTTTTGGCTTTAAAAAATAAATTTTAAGAAAAAATAAAACAAATTTTTTAATTAAAATTTTTTTAAAATTAATTATTCATTATTTAGTTTAAGAGATGTTTAGAAGTTTTAAAGAAATATCAAAAACTTTATAAGTTGTAAAAATTTTGATATCTTTTAAAAGAAAAAAATAATTTCTAAACATTTGTGGGAAAATTTTAAATAATTTTTAATTTTGTAAAATTGACGTTAAAAGAATATTTAAAATTATGTCCAAAATTAAAAAGAATAATCTGAAAGATTTTATGGCAATTTTTTTTAATGATGCAGGTTTACAGGTTTACAGTTCCAGATTTTTTTTTAATTATCAGTAATATTTGGAAAATGAATTAACATTTATACAGTTGCTTGTAGGAAAGTTACAAAAAAGTAACGAAATTAGTAGTTAAGTGAGTCGATTCATTAATATCTTATTTCAAATATTTAAGATAATTTGAATCATATTTTCGAAGAATAACATCGGATTAAGATAAAGAATGTGAGGAAGATTTTAATTTGAAAAAGAACAAAAGATTTGAAAAATTTTAAAAGTATGTGATGAAATCATTATGCAAGTAAAGTTAAAAATACGTTCCTGTATTATGCTTATTTCAAGAAATATAAGTGTTCAAATCCTAAATTTTAAATTAGTAAATTACAAAATAATTCAAATGATTAAAAATAATCATTTTAAAATTGAATGCTTTGCACATTGAATTTTATAAAAACTAGCTGTATGAAAATTTTAAACTGAAACTTTTGCAATTTAAAATTTAAAATATCATCATCGAAGATTTCAAAAAATCATCGTTTTAAGAATTCACAAAGATTTCAATTGAAGATAATTTTTTTATTAAAAAAAAAAATTTATTTCAAAGAAAAGTGAAAAAGATTTAAAACATATATTACAGATGATTTTTCAAAATCTCAAAAAAGAGTGTAGATTGTAAACGTAAAATTTTAAATAACCAAATGGAGAAAATAATAAAATAAATTGCATATTAATGGACACGCTGGAACTTACATGCACGGAGAACTTGAATGCTACCTGCATTGCAGAACAGCAGGGGAGAAGCCATTCTACTGGGGCATTTTCAAATTTCGCGGTTTTAAAGTTACACTTGAATCGGCCATTCGGTCAAATCCATGCATCTTCGGGTAAAGATCAGTTTTCATGGTTGCGTTCGAAACTTCAAAAAGATGCAAGTCTCAAAAAAATAGGTTATGTTATGTAGGAATTACAAATAAGAAAAGTGTTTAATTATAAAAATGAAGTGATACATGCAGGCTGAGAAGTACATGTAAATTTTTTCCTGTGCCAATAACATTATTGAACGGCTGCTGAGTGACTAATACTATAAAATAATTATATTCACTGCTATCAGTGGACGAGAAGTGAATTATGTTTAACGTGTATTTGCATAAAAGGTATGCCATGAATAGACAGGATATTTTTTTAATAAAATGAATAAAATCTTACTTGCGAAAACTTAAACTTGATAATAATTAAATTTATAAACTTAATTAATATCAATTTTAAGTTTTCGCAAGTAACCCTTACGAAAATGTACCGTTCGGAAACCGTTGAAAGACCGTTGAAAGGGACCGTTGGGGTACCGTTGAAAATG
>JAAAKG020141353.1:0-11882 GCA_010014905.2 Druon quercuslanigerum | reverse complement strand
ATAAACAATTCAAAGAATTAGGAAAATTAAAAGATTTCAAAGAGTTCAAGGAGTTCGAAATAATTCAAGAATAAATTTGAGGTAATTCAAGAAAATTCAAGGTTAACTCGGGAGATTTCCAAGTAACTTTGATGCAACTCAAGGTTAATTGAAAATAATCCGTAAGAATTTAAGATACATAATTGCAAATTCTGAAGAATAAAAAATCATTCAAACGAATTCTGAGTATTTCAGGAATTCACAAAATTCAGAGAAAATTCAAGGTTAATTCAAAAGATTTAAAAATAACTTTAAGAGAAATCGCGATTAATTTAAAAGAACTCGAAAGAATTTAAGAGAATTTTGTCATAC
Organism: Druon quercuslanigerum; assembly: GCA_010014905.2. Lineage (NCBI taxonomy): Eukaryota > Metazoa > Arthropoda > Insecta > Hymenoptera > Cynipidae > Druon > Druon quercuslanigerum. The sequence goes on along the minus strand of JAAAKG020141353.1, from coordinate 11,531 downwards.
TTTAAGGAATCGTAAAGAATAATAAAAATAAAAATAAACAATTCAACAATTCAAGAGAATCCACAGATTACATAAAAATTCAAATAATTTAAAGTATTAAAATTATTAGGAATTCTAGGAATTTAAGGTTAATTAAAGAAAATCTAAAGAATTCAATAGAGTGATAGAGAATTATAGGTCAATACCGAAGTCAACACAGGATAATCAAAAGAAATTAAGAGTATTCATTGTGAATTCAAAAGAAATCAAGAGAATTTTTCCAAATATAAAAGAATTCCAAAGAATACGTTAACTATAAAGAAAAAAACAGAGGTTATAAAACACTTCAGAAAAAAATAAAATAATTAAAAACATTCAAGAAACTATATTGTAAGGGCTGAAAGAAGAATTCAAGTAATTTCAAGGTTAAAACAAGACAATTAAAAGAATTAAGGATATTCATTGTGGATGAAACATTATTCAAATTTGTTTAAATTTTAAAGAATTCAAAAGAATTTGTTTAATTCAAAATAAGTCAAAGATTACAAAATAATTTAGCCGAATTCAAAGAAATAAAACAATTCAAAAAATCAAAGAATTCAAGGAATTATACAATTTTAAGGTATTTAAATAATTCAAGGAATTTAAAGAATTCAAGTAATGTAAAGAGTTAAAGGAATATAAAGAGTTTAAGGAATTTAAAAGAATTAAATTCATGAGATTTAAAAAGCGCTTAGATTATCGAAAAAAAATTTACCAGAAATCAAAGGAAGCTGCATCTGTACGAAACGGAGACACATTAACTGGAACATATTTTATACGAGGGGCTACTTCTGTCTCCTGCTGAGCTACAGAGTTGTTGCATATGTTTTAACTGAAAAAAGTATGAGATCATGACTGCAAGGTGACTTTCTCATGAATAAAATATTATTGCTTGTCATTAAATTTAGGAGACAAAATATGCCAAAGACTTTCATCTGGATAAGCGAAACATACTTTTCCGATTACGGAAAAAAAAATCTACAAAGTTAGGTCCATAATTAACAATACAGTGAAGATTTGCTTGAAAATATAAAATGGTGATTTTAATCAAAACCCACACCTAAATGTAAAAAGAAATTTTAAAGTAAAATTCTTAAATCTTATTAAGTTTTACAAATAATAACTTTTACACTTTTGTTATATCTTCAATCGTTTACGAGTTATATATTTAGTCAAAAAAATCTCTCTTGTACTTCGCGCATCCTCCTTAAGGTCAAATGGTAATGCCCTACTTCCGGACAGTGCAGCCATGAATTTTAAAATTAAATGAAAAATATACATTTTATCTGTGAAAAAAAAATCCCTCTCCTCTCGCTTAGCTGAGAATCGAACCCAGCTCTACCGATTGTCGGTCGAGTTCTACTACCACTAAGCTACTGGAGAGATCGAAAAAATAATCTTTTTTCATAGATATGTCAAACAGCATTCCAAATCATTCCGAGTTATTCCGAGATCTGTACCCGAACCAAGCCGAAAAAATTCAACATTTCGTTTGATGCATATTGGTTAAAATAATCCAACTCAATCGAGTTCAACCCAAACTTCCAAACCGAACCAGTGCCAACACAATTTTTAATCCGAATCAATACCAACTCAGATTAATATATACTAAATTTTCAATTTGAATGTATCCGGGTTCAGATTTAATTGGATTCATTCGGATTGAAAATCGGTTTAGGTCAATCCGAGTTCGGATTCATTCGGATTGAAAATCGATTGAGGTCAATCCGAGTTCGGATTCATTCGGATTGGAAATCGATTGAGGTCAATCCGAGTTCGGATTCATTCGGATTGGAAATTGTGTGCGGATTGATTCGGATTGCATCAGAATGAATTTCTATTCGAAATTTTTACCAGGGAAGATTGAAGAAATCTGTATTATCATCGGGTCTACCGATTGCCGGTCGGGTGCTCTTTCCACTAAGCTACTGAAAGGAGCAAAAGAAGAATTTTTTTTTCACAGATAACATTCGGTTTTAAAATTTTATAAAAACGTAAAATTCTAAATTCAAGGGGTATCTTAGATCGATAGAGTAGATTTCTATTTTCACGTAATGTGATTAATACCTTCATCCGATCGGTCAATAACATTCCCGATGGTAATAGAGATTTCTAAAATCTTATGACTGATATTACAGAAAACCTTGCCGTTTGGCATGTCTGCGGAAAAAGATGCGTCTTTAGACTTTTATAGTAGCTTAGTGATAAGAGCACCCGACCGGCAATCGGTAGACCTGTGTTCGATTCCGAGCGGAGGAAAGGAGAAAGAATTTGTTTCACCGAAAAAATTAAATTTTTGAAATTTTAGAAAAACATACAATTCTGAATTTAAGGGGTATCTATCAAGTAATATGATAAGTATCTTCATCTGACCGGCCTTTACCATCCCTGGTGATAATACAGATTTTATTTTTTAAAAATATAGCCAATTTTTTCAACTTTGGTTGGAAATATCTGGTTAACGAACTTTACCTTCAAAAATGTTATCAAAGGCTAACTGGATTAGACAATCCGTCAAAAGTTACTGCGGCTACAATATTCAGGTAACTACACAAACATATACCGAAACACACAGTACACATGCATATAGAAGACACCGCCAAAATTGTATAATTTTTCGACTTTGTGAGTATCGGGATATAAAAATCCGTTAAGAAATAGAGATTGGAAATTTGGACGATTAAATTACACTCTCATGAATCACTCCTCTCTTTCGTGTCACTCACATGAGACATTTTTAAAAAATACTCTACACTCGAACATAGCCAGCAACACAGCGACAAAGGGGCAATGCGCTGTAATATTATGTATTCCAATTGGAAATCTTTGGCACGCTACTGAATTTTTACATTTGGACGGTCTGGATTTACCACTCTAGGTCACTGAAGCCATGCCTGAAACCGCTGGTAAATCCAAGTTTCAGTGTAGTTTAATATTCATTACAACAGGAAAAGGAAAACAAAAAAGAGACACAGCAGCTTGTCGTCGTCCTCTACGTTTTCCAGTTTATCAGAAGATAAAATCGATAGATTCAAGAAGATTCAAAAGCTTCTAATTAGAATTAAGAACCTAGAGAAATATGCAAAGAAAACAAAGGCAAGACGCCAGAGAGAGTCTCGTTCTGATTCGTTAATGTCAGAATAGTTTTCGTTATTCACAAAATTTCAATATTGAAAAAGTTCTTTTATAATACGTCCTAAGCTACCTGGTACGCGATCAGATTCACCCGGATCGTAGGCTCCCCATTGGTAGTTATTTTTGCAGTTAGCATATTTTAAATTCTTAAAAATTTCTCGTAGAATACGTGCTAAACTACTTGGTGCGCGGAGCGGTGAACCCAAGTTGTTAACTCAAGATATCAAATTGTTTTCGTTATTAACAAAATTTAAATTATGACAAATTTCTTGTAGAATACGTGCTAAACTACTCGGTACGCGACCCGGTGCACCCGGGTTGTTAACTCAACATTTGGAATTGTTTTCGTTATTCACAAAATTTCAATTTTGACAAATTTCTTGTAGAATACGTGCTAAACTACTCGGTGCGCGACCCGGTGCACCCGGGTTGTTAACTCACCATTTGGAATTGTTTTCGTTATTCACAAAATTTAAATTTTGACAAATTTCTTGTAGAATACGTGCTAAGCTACTTGGTGCGCGACCCGGTGCACCCGAGTTGTTAACTCAAGATTTCAAATTGTTTTCGTTATTCATAAAATTTCAATTTTGACAAATTTCTTGTAGAATACGTGCTAAGCTACTTGGTGCGCGACCCGGTACACCCGGTTTGTTAACTCACCATTTGGAATTGTTTTCGTTATTCACAAAATTTGAATTTTAACCAATTTCTTGTAGAATACGTGCTAAGTTACCTGGTACGCGATCCGATTCACCCGGATCGTAGGCTCCCCATTGGTAGTTATTTTTGCAGTTGTCATATTTTAAATTCATAAAAAGTTCTCGTAGAATACGTGCTAAACTACTTGGTGCGCGGAGCGGTGCACCCGAGTTGTTAGCTCAAGATTTCAAATTGTTTTCGTTAATCATAAAATTTCAATTTTGACAAATTTCTTGTAGAATACGTGCTAAGCTACTTGGTGCGCGACCCGGTACACCCGGGTTGTTAACTCACCATTTGGAATTGTTTTCGTTATTCACAAAATTTGAATTTTAACCAATTTCTTGTAGAATACGTGCTAAGTTACCTGGTACGCGATCCGATTCACCCGGATAGTAGGCTCCCCATTGGTAGTTATTTTTGCAGTTGTCATATTTTAAATTCTCAAAAAGTTCTCGTAGAATACGTGCTAAACTACTTGGTGCGCGGGGCGGTGCACCCGAGTGGTTAACTCAACATTTCAAATTGTTTTCGTTATTCACAAAATTTCAATTTTGACAAATTTCTTGTAGAATACATGCTAAGCTACCTGGTACGCGATCCGATACACCCGGATCCTAGGGTCCCCATTGGTAGTTATTTTTGCTGTTGGCAAATTTTAAATTCTAAACATTTCTCGTAAAATACGTGCTAAACTACTTGGTGCGCGGAGCGGTGCACCCGAGTGGTTAACTCAACATTTCAAATTGTTTTCGTTATTTAGAAAATTTAAATTTTGACAAATTTCTTGTAGAATACGTGCCAAACTACTTGGTGCGCGGAGCGGTGCACCCGAGTTGTTAACTCACTATTTGGAATTGTTTTCGTTACTCAAAAAATTTCAATTTTAAAAAAGTTCTTGTAGAATACGTGCTAAGCTACCTGGTGCACGATCCGGTGTGCATGGATCACCGACTCGCCATTGATAGTTATTTTGCGTGTTGGAAAAATTAAAATTGTTAAAAAGTTCTCGTAGAATACGTGCTAAACTAGCTGGGGCGCGACCTGATGCACCCGAGTCGTCGACTCGGCATTTGGAATTGTTTTCGTTATTCACAAAATTTATGTTTTTAAAAAGTTCTCGTAGAATAAGTATTAAACTACCTGGTGCTCGATCCGGTGGTCCTGAAACTTCGACTCATAGTTTTTAGTTATTTTGGCAGTTGGAACCTGGTGCATCCGGGTAGTGAACTTGCCATTTAGAGTCGTCTAGACTATTTGCTAACCTAAGATTTCCATTTTTAAGGCAGGCTCATTTTCTCTGATACTTAAAGAATATTCATTTGTGTTTAGCGTGTTCTAAGCATGGGAGACGGAAAAGAGCAAGGCTTGCGCCATGCTACCATTCAATCGTGTCCCCTGCTTTATCCGGATATTTCCATGTGTCTTGTCACGCTTGAACTCATTGAACCTTTTCCACGCGAGTTAAAGAACTTAAAAACATCAACTAAAAAGTTAACAGCGTGATTTGAAGTTATGAATTGTGGAAAAAATAGATTATTTACTCGGGGACTATTATTATTATTTGAAAAACATAAATACCAATCTTAAATCTCAAAATTAAAGCAGATTTTGATTGCGCTGATATTTTAATTTATTTTTTTATCATTCAAAATTTTTAAAAAAACATTGGATTATATATTTATCTGCGGCTTGTAATTGGTTTACTTTTTGTAAAATAGCACATAACTAAAAGAAGTATCTTTTCTCTTTCCGAAAATAAATAACACTACCGATCACCCATCAGATTTTATTTAAAAATTGCATTAATAACGATTTTCATAAAAACCGCAATTTTAAAGAATTTAAGAGAATTTTAAAAATTTTAAACAATGCAGAGACGACTAAAGAAGTTTTAAAATTCAAAGAAATCAAAGAATTCAGTGAATTCAAAAAATTTCAGAGAATTCAAGGAATTCAGCCAATTTCAAAGAATTCAGCTAATTTAAGGAATTTATAGAATTCAAGGAATTGAAAGCATTTAGAAAGAATGAAAGGTATTCAAATGATTTAAGAAATTTAAATGATTCTAGGGATTTAAACGATTCAAGGAGTTTAAATAATTTAAGTAAGTCGGGGAATCCATGAAATTTCAGAGAATTCAAGGAATTCATTCAATTTAAGGAATATAGAGATTTCAAGTAATTTAGGAAATTTAAGGAATTTAACGAATTTAAGGAATTTAAAGAATTCAAGGAAGATAAATTTAAAGTATTCAAATAATTATCAGTATGCAAGGAGTAATACAAATTCAAGATATTCAAATGAATTTAATAGAATTCAAAGAATTTAATAGAGATTTAATGCTTTCACGATTATTCATTTTGATCAAAAGGGATATTTCGGGTTCCAATCGTGTACAAAAAACTACAAATTTTGCCGATGTTTCGTGAACCTGGCAGTTCACTTCTTCAGGGCTGACCTCAAACTGAGGTGTCAGGTTATTTTGTTCTCATGTATACTCTCTGCGATGTCTGTGATTGGCCAGAGCGCCCCACCGTTGTGTCTTAAGATTGTTTAAGATAAAAACAGACTTGATTGGCCAATCAGGTTCAACCAGTCTCCACGGTGGGGCGCTCTCGCTAATCACAGGCATCGCAGAGAGTATACATAAGAACAACATAACCTGACACCTCAGTTTCAGGTCAGCCCTAAAGAAGTGAACTGCAATATTCACGAGACGTCGGCAAAGTACAGTACACGATTCAAGTAGTAATAAGAACTTAAGGAATAATAGGAATTCAAGGAAGTATAATAATTCAAGGAATTCGAATGAATTTACGACAATTCTAGGTTAATTCAAGAGAATTCCATGAATTAGTAGTATTCTTTTGTAAATTCGAAAGTATTAAGAAAAAATTCCAAATTTAAAAGAATTGAGAGGTTACAAAATAATTCAAACATGTTCAAAGTAATCATAGAATCCAAAGATTCCAAAGAAATAAAATATTTCAAAGAATTAAAGGAAATCACAGAATTCAAGGTACTCAAATTTTAAGGAAACTTAAAAGATTTTAAGATTAATTGAAATTTAATTTGAGAGAATTTAAAGAATTAACTGAAATTTAAGAGAATTGAAGATTAATTCCAGAGATGATAAAAGAATTTAAAAGGATTTAGGTTAATTCAAAAGAATTTGAAATAATTTACAAAACTTCATCGTAAATTAAAAATAATTGAAGAGAATTCTAAAGTATATAAAATCTTTCTAAGCAATTCAAGTTTTTAAAAGAATTCCAAGAATTCAAGAAATTCAATCAATCAAAAATTTTTGAACGAATTAAAGAATTCCAATAATTAGACGAATTCAAGGAGTTCTAGGAACTTAATGAGTTCGAAGAATGCAAACAATTTAAGGAATTCAAGGAATTCAAAGAATTCAAGGTATTTAAGAGAATTTAAAGAATAAAAAACTAGTTTAATTCGAGATAATTAAACAGAACATTTTTTCTTGAATGCCTAATTTTTTAATTTTCTGCTAAACGATTCAAGATATCGCAAAAGTGCAAGAGATTTTTTTACCAGCCCCAGGAGGCTGGTCAGCTGCTGGCTGAACTGCCCTTTTTTTGTAATTACTTGGGAAAAAACGAGGAAAAAAACATTCTAAATGTCTTATTTTCTATCATTTTAGACACCCTGTAACTTTTTTGAAATATGTCCAAATATTGCCTGATCGTAGTTAGGCATTTTATTTTTCTTGGATAGCTGAGCAGCGCCAGTCTTGGGTCAGATCAGATCATCCAGACTAGACAGTCTCGATAAATAAAAAAATAATTTCCCCCTAATTTTTATGAATTGATATCCTTAATTGTCCTTAAATTATTGCATCTATCTTTTCGAATGATGGCATGAGAAATAGTCAACGCAGCTGATGCAGATATTATGTTATTCTAATTTTTCAATCCTGTCATGTTTATTTCAGTCTATCATGAGAATGTCGCAACAGCCACACTATCTCATCCGAGAATGCAATCGTAAAATTATCGGGAATTACATTTACAAATTTGCATGTACATCTCTACACTTTATCATGAAACTCAAGATTTCAATAAAGGCTATCGCATAATAAAAGATATCCAAGGGTTATCTTCACACTGCTGTTCCAAATATACATTTTGTTTACGATTTTTTATTAATTGTTTCATAATAGATACAAATTGACATCTTATTTATTTACCATGCTTAATTTCCGATTTTCATTTACACAATTCTAAAAGAAACTAAGGGCCGGTTCCACCAAACTCGGCTAAATATTTGGTTAACTGACTGCGAGTTAAAATTAACGCCATAGGACTATTAAGATTTACTTTTTTCTGAAATTGACCTTGAGCATTTCAAGAAATATTTTTCACACTTTTTATTTATTTGTGCTTGTCTCACGAAGCCCGGGTTTATTTAGTCTGTCGACTATTCGCTAAACCTCATTGCGTTCTCTTCTTACATTTTCTCAAGAAGCCTAAGAAATCTGAATGGATTTAGTATCTAGCAATTATCGTTTTTTATCAGCCTTTAGAAATATAATCCGGGTGGCCATTTTTATCGAGGAGAAAAGTCCCCAATTTTTTCCAGATTCGCAAAAATTTGTCACGATTATTGAAATTTAAACATTCGAACCTTGAAGCTAAACATTCCATATTTGAATTAGAAGTTAAAGCTTAAATTTGTATAATATAAACACTTATTAATTTACACGTATAAGATGGAAGCTTTTAAAAATTTTCAATTGATCAATTTTAAACTAAATGCTGTTAAAATCCACAATTAAATATTTTTATTTTATAAATAGTACAGTTCAAAGATTTAAAAAAATATAATACATCAAAATTTTTTTTGAAATCTTTTTAAATATTCAAGTGAAATAGTTTTTTGTCATGTAAAATAATTTTAAATTTCCTCAGACTTCTTAAGAAATTTGTTTCATTGTCTCGCAACTTCGACATCCTTATAAAGCTTAAAACTTTTATATCAAAATCTTCAGAAATCTATATTTTGTTTTAATTTTTTGGAAACTTTTCAAAACTTCTGAATAGAATGATTCGTGTTTTTCCTAAAACTATTAAAAAATCCTCCAAAATTTTTTTTCTTTTTAAATATTCTCTTCAATCCTACTTTTCAAAGAAAAAAGTAATTTTTTATTTTTCTAGGAATCTCGATAAAATTTCTTTATTTTTTTTTAAACCTTTTGAGATGCTTAAAAATCTTCAAAAAATTTTATTTGAACTTACTAAAAGTTCCTAAATTAATAATTGCTTACTGAATAGTTATTTATTCATCAAAATTTGTTTTTGTTTTGCAATCTTTTTAAATCTGATAAAATTAAACTTTTTGAAAAAAATCATTTGAAATTTTCCCAGGAATCTTAATAAAAATTTCTTATTCTTCTTAAAACTTCCGAAATGCTTAAAAATCTTAATTTTTTGTTCGAAATTTTCAAAAATGTACATTTTGTTTAACATTTTTAGAAATCTGATCAACTAAAGTTAATTTAAAAGAAAGAACTCCCTGAGGCGACCGAAATCAAGCGAACGGTTCAATAATTTATGAATTAATCACTTTTATTTTTCAAGCTGCAATAAGTCACAAACAGATAACGCGTTATTAAAAAAACACTCAAATATATCACAAGAATATATCACAAAATTTACATATAATAACAAGAAATGACTGTCAGAAATTCATCCCAAAGTCTACACAAAGATACTAAAGGTCAAGTTCGTTAGTCAGCTTTTCTGGATAAAAATTCAAAAAGTTTCAAAAAAATTTTCAAAATTTTTGATGCCATTTATTACAAAATTTTAAAAATCTACGTGCGTGTGTTTATAGTACTCTAAAATTCAAACAATTTATTCTAATGACATTTTTCGATAAAATAATATTTTCAGAAAAAAAGCATTTTCAAAATTCAAACAAAGAAACGTAAATTAAATTTTTTAGCCAAACAACGCACAATACGAAAAAAGTTAAGATAAGAAAAATGTTTCTTTTTGCACACCCTACAAGATTATCGTAACAACTTTTTGAATTTTCTTGAAAAATTAAAATTTTGACAGCATAAAAAAATATGTCATTGGTTTCGTGCCCAGAGGACGGCCGGGTATTAACAGATGGGATCGCATGAACTCCCATCTAACACAACGCTGCTGAATGCTGGTGACCTTCTGAGCATACAATACTAACCAGATATGACTCTCGGTTTAAACTAATCATCTCCCCCGCCCCCAAACCCTCATTGATCGAATTTTCGTGGTAGACTGAGGCTAGGGATATAATTTAGAAGTTAGAAAAAGGTAATGCTGATGTGTAGATCGTATGTGTAACGTTTAAATCGTAAAAATAAAATTGGGAATGAGCAAATTCAGTTTTTGAAAACTGGCCGAAGTTGCAATAAAATTTTAAATAACAAAATTTTTGGTCGAGTCAATAACACTGCGTCGGTTTCAATATGAATGCATGTTATTATTATTATTATTACAACATTAAGCCGTTTCCCTTTCTGGATAGGCGTGACTCTCTCGGTGCGGAAGGGAGTAGTGTGAGGAACGTTGCATATTGTTTTCTCACTCTTTCCTTCGAACATCTTAGTTTTTGTTTTCATGGTAATAAATATACATTTATGGAAATGATATACAATTTGAGGAACAAATTCGAGTGTTGTCAATGATTCGACCTTTTGTTTAAAAAAAATATGTGGGAATATACAAAAACCGAGCGTGGAGCGTAAGGGAAATACTTTATGGAGCACGAAGAGTGAGAGACAACAGCTGAGCGCTATAGGCGCGCGCGCAGCGCGCGATTAGAATGTGCCCCCGGGACAGGCGGATTTTTTTAAATTATAAATATTTTGAAATATAATTTTTCACCTTTTTAATAGTATATTCAACACTTAATTTCATTTATTGTATAATCATCATAAAATGGTTTCAAAATTAATATGTTCTTATTGTTCCTTTTATAAAAACAATATAAGACTTTCTAACCAGATAAATATATTTGTTGTCTATATTTAATATTATAATCCCATTGCGTTTGAACAAGTGTTACGTATTACCATATCTGGTGTTACCTTCATTTCCATATTTTCAATATGTTTAACTATAGAATTGATATTTTACCGATTTATTTCACACATATTTCTCGCCTTTCTTCAGAGGAAGACCATTTTTACGTTCTTATCCTAATGAGAAGGTACTGAGTTTATGTAAAATTTACATAGTCGCTTTTCACTACCGCATTTATATAAGGATTATCTTTACAATTAATTTGATTTCAGGTTAGAACGCATGGGCCCGGAGATTAAGGGAATCCATAGTTTTCAATACAAATATGCCTCTTATATTCAGCTAAAAGAGCCCTTAAATTAGACATTAAGGTCATCTCAACCTTACAATAACTTTTCAGTATAAATATAATTTTAAATGGCGACAAATAGTTTATAAGAAATGCATGATGAAGAGTGTCAGTGGAGATAATGACGCCTGAAATGAAAGACTTTGCACGGAGAAAAATGGATGTTCAAACGTAAAATCTAGATGTTCTGGATTAACATATTTTATGTTTAAATATAGGACAGCAATCTAGATTTTTAAAGTTAACATCTGTAGATATTAAAAAGTGAAATGCTACTTACTAACATC
>JAAAKG020141352.1:0-11882 GCA_010014905.2 Druon quercuslanigerum | reverse complement strand
AAGGGATTTTAAAGACCTAAAGTAGAATATTGAGTTTAAAGACTGTTGGCTAAATAGATCTAAAATGGAGTCAGCATCAAAGGAAAGGTAATATATCATGAACATAGGGTTCTGATTTTGGCAACTGTTGGTTCTGGAGATTCAAAATAGGTTCAAAGAGGTTTCAGAGCATTAGTTTATAATGTAGAATTAAAAGACTGAAAGCTGAAAAGATTAACAATAGGGTCAGCATTAAAGAAGTGAAACATCGTCAATGTAGGGCTTTGAGTTTGACAACTGTTGGTTCTGAGCTTTCAAAATAGGATCGTAGATGTTTCAGAGCATCAAATTCGAATTAAGAATTTATAGACTGGAAGCTGAAATGATTTAAAATGGGGTCAGCATTAAAGAAATGAAAAATCGTAAAATTAGGGTTTTGAGTTGGACAACTGCGGGTTTTAAATATTCAAAGTGGGTTTAAAGGGATTTTAAAGACCTAAAGTAGAATATTGAGTTTAAAGACTGTTGGCTAAATAGATCTAAAATGGAGTCAGCATTAAAGGAAAGGTAACATATCATGAACATAGGGTTCTGATTTTGGCAACTGTTGGTTCTGGAGATTCAAAATAGGATCAAAGAGGTTTCAGAGCATTAAATTATAATTTAGAATTAAAAGACTGGAATCTGAAAAAATTTAAAATAGGCTCAGAATTAAAGTAGTGAAACATCATTAAATTAGGGTTTTGAGTTTGACAACTAGAGATCTAAAATAGGACAGAAGAGGTTGAAGAGCGTCCGATTAGATTTTAGAATTCAAAGACTGAAAGCTGAAAAGATTCAAAATAGGGTCTTTATTAAAGAAGAGATTGAACTCGTCAACCTATGGGGTTTTAGAGCCTGATTGAAGTAAGAGATTGAAAGTAAGGCCTCTAGATTAAAATTAAGTCCAATGATCCAGAGTCAGCAATTGTACTTAATGCAAATATTATTCATTGCGATCGCATATATTAACAATTAAAAACATTTTAAAATAAGGACTGATTCAATTATTGGTAGCGAGAATTACTTAGACTCATTACTCTTAACCTTTGACTATAAATGCCCAGTTTCTCACTGAGTGCGCAATTTTCTGAATGGATAGGCAATGAAAGCTCGATGCAAATTTTCCAAGTCAGAAGCACGAGGCAGTATCGGCATGTTCTGCAAATTTACGACTTATGCCCGCTGTCAGAGAAATGTACGCGCCGCGCCGTGTGTTCTGCGCGAATAGCGAGGTTAATGCGAGCGTGTGCGACAGTTGCGGCACCGTTAAACAAGCGCATTAATTGTCCTTTGATTTAAGGTCATTCTCGGTAGTGTTTCAAACGGGAAACTTAAAATCGAGAAATTAATTCTCAATACTTTGTGATGTTAAATATTTAATTAGGGTCGATTGTTGGTCTATTATTCGGAAATACAAGAGAAAAAAATCTAACTCAGATCGGATTTGAATCCGTAACGCCACTCCCTATGAGTGGAGCTTTAACCTATACAACATTTGATACTGCTTTTTTAAAACTATTATCCAATCTGCTGAGGTGTTGGTATCGTAATTAGTTAATGCGTAACTCATGGATAGTGGCGTCCCCGGTTCAAATCCGGGCTGAGGACGTTTTTTTTCGTTTCTGCAAATATTATACAAGTAATCTACACTGTTTAAAAACTTAACATAAAAAATTAATTAATACCTGATTACGAATCTGAAGTCCTAATTATGAAATTCAAAATGTTGGATCTAATATGGCGCAAAAAATATTAAGAAATTGATTTTGTTCCCTTAAAATGCGTTCACAGGTTTTTTTGGGTCAGTGATAACGAATTTGAAGTCGCTTATTAAGAATCTGTAATCGAAATGAAAAAGTCAAAATGGCGGAGACAATACTCTCTTAAAAATATGTTCTCCGGCGTATTGGATCCGCCATTTTGAATGCTGATCAGATCTGTCATTAAAAAAAATATAATACTATTGAGGCCAGATTCGTAATCAGCGCCCCGAAAAACGATCAAAAACCCATTTTAAAGTAAATGGTCCTGCTTTTAAATTTTTTGGCCGCCATATTGAATCCGATATTTTTCATTTTGGAATTTTTGCTTTAGAATCGTAAGGAGCGAATAAAAACAAATCAGAAATCTATTTGTAATCAGCCAATTAAAAACCACCTAAGAACCTATTTTGAATTTACGGGATCCAGTTTTTAATTCTATCGCCGCCATATTGGATAATCCATTTTGAAATTCAGATTTTTGCTTCAAATTCGTTATCAGCGAAAAAAGCCCTGAAAAGGCATTTTGTAGTCATTGGACCGATTTTTTAATAGTTTGGCCGCCATATTGCATCCGCAATTCCAAATTTTTTAATTTTTACTTGAGATTCGTAATCAGACACCTAGAAAATCACGGAAAACCCATTATGAATCCACAGATATTATTTTTAAATTTTTATCTGCCATATTGGAACCATCATTTAGAATGTTATGAATTTTAAAAATTAGATTCTAAATTCGAAATCAATTATTAGAAAAACGCCTGAGGACCCATTTTGAACCCACATGACTAATTTTTTTAAGCTTGTGGCCGCCATATTGGATTCATCATTCTGAATTTTAGAATTTTCACTATAGATTTGTAATCGGCGATCCAAAAATAAATCCACAAACCCATTTTAAAGCCACGTTACTTATTTAAAAAAAATGTTGATAAAAATATTAAATCGGTTTTATTCAATTTAAAGCATTTTTTCAAATTTAATTCCAAATTCAAAAGTCCCTCAGGATCTTTTGTGAAATTACGGAACATAAATTCAAATGTTTTGTCGGACATACATGGATCTACAATTTTTAATTTTCGAATTTTAACTAATATTGAAAATTTCATAAATTGGACTCTAAATTCAAAATCAGCGACTAGAAAAAATCCGCAAGTCTCATTTTAGGTTTTCTGTAGCCCTACAGGATTCGCCATGTTGAATTTTGCAATTTTTCCATCAGATTCGTAATCGGTGACTCGGAAAATCACCGAAAATCCATTTTGAAGCCACGTCTATATACATTTTTTTATCCGCCATATTGAGTCCGCCGTTTTGTATTCTGAAAATTTCAAAAATTGTACTCTGAATTCAAACTCATCGACTAGAAAAAATCTCGAAGACCCATTTTACAGCCAATGAAGAAATTTTTTGGTTTTTGCTCGTTCTTTAGAATCCGCTATTTGGAATTTTGGGATTTTTGTATCAGATTCGTAATCACTGACAAGAAAAACCCAGGAAAATCTATTTTGAAGTTATAGATGCCATTCTTAATATTTTTATCAGCCATATTGGATTCGCCATTTGGAATGTTGAAAATTTCAAAAATTAGACTCTATATTCAAAACCTACGACTTTAAAAAATCCCTATGATGCATTTTAAAGACACATGAATAATAATAATTTTGTGTTTGGACGCCATATTGAATTCACCATTTAAAATTTGAGAATTTTCACTTTAGATTCGTAATCAGCGACCCTAAAATAAACACGCAAACCTATTTTCAATCCAAGTTACTTATTTAAAAAACTGTTGTCTGGCATATTAAACGCGTTATTTTTAATTTGTTTTATTTTAAAATTAAAGTTACAAATTTGTAATCAGCTGCAGAGAACCCTTTGAGGACTCATTGTGAAATTACGGGACTTGTTTCTAAATTTTTTGTCCGCCATATTGGATCCACCAGTCAGAATTCTGGATTTATACCTTAGACTCGTAATAAGCGACCCAGAAAACCCCGGAAAATCAATGTGAAGCCAAATATTTTATTTCGAAATTTTTTATCTGCCATATTGGATCCGCCATTTTGAATTTTTATCTCAGATTCATAATCCGCAAATGGATTTTAATGCATTTATTGGAATTTCTAGAGAGCTTTAGGGAATAAAATATAATTTTTTGCATAATTTTTGTTAATAAAATGACTCGCTACAGAATGTATTCACCTTTTCCTGTTTTCCTTTCCGTCAAGAAATTTTTCCATGGCCCAGCCCGGGGCCAGAACAGGACAAATCTGGCCCAGATCTGGAAAAAGGACCTGGACCCGATCGCTGATAACAGACAGGGCCCAATCGTAACCAGACCTGACGTACGATCTGGCCACCCGATCAGCATCCTACCTGGCCCCGAGCAATTTCCCGTTAAGAGCCATTTTTAAAATTTATAATTTTTTCTAATTTTTATTTTTGTCGGAAAATAGCACTACGCCTTTTTCGGGGATTTTTTCAAAAGGGCATCTTCAACTTCTTGATGAGATATTACAA
This sequence comes from Druon quercuslanigerum, assembly GCA_010014905.2. Taxonomy (NCBI): domain Eukaryota; kingdom Metazoa; phylum Arthropoda; class Insecta; order Hymenoptera; family Cynipidae; genus Druon; species Druon quercuslanigerum. The sequence continues at coordinate 7,576 of JAAAKG020141352.1, read as the reverse complement.
TTAGTCTTTTACAAAATAGTTTTTATAGATTGTTATCTACTCCAGATAAATAAAATGCTAAAATTGATATTAAACGGAAATAATCCGATTTGGACCGATTTGAATGTTTTTTTTTATAGATGAAAAAATTTCAAAGAAAGTTGTCAATCCTGATTTTTAATCTAGTTGTTCAGTTTTTTATAACTAAATAAATATAACGAAAAAAAAATGACAATTTCCTCTATTTTACGATCACGGTGCTCGTCAATATAAGGAAAATTGTTCTAACCGCCGACGTTTAATAGATTTTAATTTGATAAAGATATTCCATCATTACACAATAAAAAAAAAATTTTATAAACAAATTATTTTTTGAAACTTTGTGTTCTATAAATTTTAATAATTTAACGTTTTTTAAGTTATATTGCAATAAATTTGAATAGAAGCAATATTTTAATTTAAAAAATTTCTCTTAAGATTATTCTTGTTAATGCTATAAATAAATAATGTAATAAACAAATGCATTATTCAGCAATTTTTCTTCCAAAAAATTCGTTTTATTATATGTCAATTTTTTAAAATTAGAAACCTCATGATAATTTCAGAAAATTTATAATTTCTTGATGAATTTTATGATTTTATCAATCAAATTTAATAAACAAATCCATTATTCGAGCACATATCGACGGAAAAATTAGTTTTTTTCAATGTCAGTACTTTTATTTGGAAACTTTACGATAATTTCAGTAACATTCATAACTAGTTAATTAATTTTATGTTTTTGTTAAACGAATTTAATAAACAAATGCATTTTTTGGGCATCCATTGACGAAAAATTCGTTTTTTTCGATGTTAGTCCTTTTAATTGAGAACTTCATGTTAATTTGAACAATATTAATAAATATTTTATAAATTGTTTGTTTTTTTTAGACAAATTTAATAAACAAATGCATTATTTGGGCATTTCTCGACGAAAAAGCAGTTTTTTTTTAAATGTCAGTCCTTTTATTTAGGAATTTACAATAATTTAAGTAACATTCATAATCAGTTGATTAATATTATGTTTTTGTTAAACAAATTTAATAAAAAAATGCATCATTCGGGAATTTGTCGACATTATAACTAATTTTTTTCAATTTCAGACCTGTTAATTAGGACCTCTACGATAATTTCAGTAACATTTAAAATTAGCTGATTAATTTTATGTTTTTGTTAAAAATATTTAATAAAAAATATATTAATCGGGCATCTGTTGACAAAAAATTAATTTTTTTCGATTTCAGTCCTTTTAGTTGGTAACTTCATGTTCATTTCAGAAACCTTCATAATTAGTTTCTTAAGTTTATGATTTTTTTAACAAATTTAATAAACAAATGCATTTTTTGCACATTTGTCGACAGGAAAACTGTTGTTTTTTCGATTTTGGACCTTTCAATTGGGAACTTCACGATAATTTCAATAACATTCATAATAAGTTGATAATTTTATGATTTTAGAAAAAAATTTAATGAACAAATTAATTATTTGGACATTTCTCGAAGAAAAAACTCGTTTTTCAATGTCAGTCCTTTTTATTGAAAACTTTACGATAATTTAAGTGAAATTCATAAGCAGTTAATTAATTTTATGTTTTTTAAACAAATTTAATTAAAAAACGCATTTTTCGGGAATTTTTCGACTTAAAAAGCTAGACAAATGTCCGAATAATGAATTTTTTTATTAAATTTTTTTAACAAAAACATAAGATTATTCAAATAATTATGAATGTTATTGCTATTGCTGTAAAGTTTCCAACTAAAAGAAGTGACATTGAAAAAAAAGAGTTTCTCCGTCGACAAATGCCCAAATAATGCATTTGTTTATTAAATTTTTAAAAAAATCATTAAATTTATCAACCAATTATGAATTGTTTAAATTATCATGACGTTCCTTATTGAAAAAATTAAGAGAAATTTTTTGGAATAAAATATTGTTTCCATTCAAATTTCTTGCAATATAACTTTAAAAAAAACTTTAAATAATTGAAAATTACAGAAAACACATTTTCAACAAATAATTTGTTTATAAAAAATTTTGTTGTTTATTTTATCATGATAGAATATCTTTATATAATGTGAATCTGTAAAAATTCGGGGATTACAACAATTTTCCTATTATTGTCGAACACCGGGAACGTCAAATAGAAAAATTTTTAAATTTTTTTCGTCATATTTATTTATTTATATAAAAATTAAAAAACTAAATTAAAAATCAGGCTCGACAACATTCTTTGAAATTTTATCAGCCTTTAAAAAAGGTCACCGGTTTAGCCGGAATTGTATTTTGACCCTCACATCATACCTAATACGGGAAAATACTCACAAGATTCACATATATTTTCCAAGGCTGGAAAATCCATGGGAAATCGGGTAATTTTCATCTTTTATGAATAAAATGACTCAAACTTTTAGAAATACTGATACATTTTTTTATTAACACTTAAAATATCAAAAAATTTACCATTGTTCCTAAAAGTTTCATTCAGTTTCCGATTTCCCATGGATTTTCCGGCCTTGGAAAATACATTTATATCATGTAAGTATTTTACCCTTATTAGGTATAACGTGAACTGTATTCAGTCTAAATTTCATTCAATTCCGTTCAGCCAATCTTGAGATAACAGGTTTATAAACAAAGAAAAACGATTTTTACCACTGTGTGGCGTTGCAGTACTTAACCGCTCAGGCCCGGATCTGGGCCCTTAAATGATCCCAATTGGGCCCCGAAAATCTTAAACCGACCAGGGCCAGATCGGTAATCGGGAAAATATAAGGCGATTTCTAAATTGGTTTTTGAATCTATAATGAAAGACTTACGCAAAAAATACTTCATGCGATAGTAATGGATGGCAAAAGTACACCCATAAAAGTGAAGGCTTGTGATTGGTCAGCGTGGGATTATACGAGTACTTTGTATTGATATATAGGCTAGTTGCGCGCTTAAATCACTATAGACATTGAAACGCTTTATTGGTCGAGCCATTCAGAAGGCGAGACCTTATTGTGGGACGTGTAGTACTAATTAACATCCAGTTGAAGATTTATCTCACACTAACCCGCTAATGCATATTGCGTACATTATGGATTGTTTGTATGGTGACATAAATTCAGCATGTATGCAACAATTGAATGTAGGCTATTATTGAAGTGATAGGGATCTTTAGAGAGGCCCACGACGATTCCAGCTGAACCTGTGGACCGCTTTGGTTGTTTTTTTAATGCTGATAAAATTTCAAAGAATGTTGTCGAGCCTAATTTTTAATTTAGTTTTTCAGTATTTTTATAAATAAATAAATAAGACGAAAGACATTACAATTTTTCTATTTGACTTTCCCAGTGCTCGCCAATGATAGGAAAATTGTTTTAATCGCCGAAGTTTCATAGATTTAAATTATATGAAGATATTCCATCATGATAAAATGAACAAAAAAATTTATTATAAGCAAATTATTTGTTGAAAATGTGTTTTCTATGATTTTCAAGAATTTAACGTTTTTTAAGTAATATTGCAAGACATTTGAATGGAAACAATATTTTAATTTAAAAAATCTCTCTTAAGACTATTCTTGTTAATATTATAAACAAATTTAATAAGCAAAAGCATCATTCAGGCATCTGTTGTTAGAAAAATTCTTTTATTTCGATATCCATTTTTTAAAGTTAGGAACCACATAATAATTTCAGAAAAATTCATAATTTTTGGATAAATTTTAGGATTTTTTTAACAAATTTAATAAACCAATCTTATTGACGGAAAAATTCGTTTTCTTCATCGTCAGTCCTTTAAATTAAGATTTTTATGTTAATTTCAACAATATTCATAATTAGTTTATAAATTTTATAATTTTTTAAACAAATTTAATAAACAAATTTATTACTTGTGCATTTGTCGACCCAAATAATGCATTTGTTTATTAAATTTGTTTCATAAAATAATAAAAGTCATTAAAAAATTATGAATTTTTCTGAAATCATCATGAGGTTTAATTTAGTTTTTCAGTTTTTATATAAATAAATAAATATGTCGAAAAAATGACAATTGTTTCTATTTGACGTTCCTGGTGCTCGTCAACAATAGAAAATTTGTTTTAATTGCCAAAGTTTCATGATAAAATAAATAAAAAAATTTGTTATAAACAAATTATTCGTTGAAAATGTGGTGTTTAAAATTTTCAATAATTTAACGTTTTTTAAAGTTATATTGCAAGAAATTTGAATAGAAACAATATGTTCATTAAAAAAACCTCTCCTAAGACTATTCTTGTGAATATTATAAATAAATTTAATAAACAAATGCATTATTCAGGCATTTTTCGTCAGAAAAATTCGTTTTTTTTCGATGTCAATTTTTTAAATTTAGGAACCTCATGATAATTTTAGAAAAATACATAATTTTTTGATAAATTTTATAATTTTTTAAAACAAATTTAATAAACAAATGAATTATTTGGGAATTTGTCGACGGAAAAACTCGTTTTTTTTCAATGTTACTCCTTTTACTTGGGAACGTTACGATAATTTCTGTAACATTCATAATTAGTTTATTAATTTTATTTTTTTTAAACAAATTTAACAAACAAATGCTTTTTCGGGCATCTATTGACGAAAAATTCTTTTTTTTCGATGTAAGTCCTTTTAATTAGGAACTTCATGTTCATTTCAGCAACATAAATAATTAATTTATAAATTTTATGATTCTTTTAACAAATTTAATAAACAAATTTATTATTTGGGCATTTTTCGTCAAAAAAATTCGTTTTTTTCGATGTAATTTAAAAAAAATTAGGAACCTCGTGATAATTTTAGAAAAATTCATAATTTATTGATAAATTTTATGATTTTTTAAACAAATTTATTAAACAAATGCATTATTTTGGCATTTGTCGACAGGAAAACTCGTTTTTTCTAATATCACTCCTTTTAGTTGGGAATTTTACAATAATTTCTGTTTTATTCATAGCTGATTCATTCTATGTTTTTGTTAAACAAATTTAATAAACAAATGCATTATTCAGGCACCTGTTGACGAAAAATTCGTTGAAAGAAAAGAATTTTTACGTCCACAAATGCATGAATAATGCATTTGTTTATTAAATTTGTTTGATAAAATAATAAAATTCATTGAAAAATTATGCATTTTTTAGAAATTATCATGAGGTTTAATTTTGCTTTTCAGTTTTTTTATATATAAATAAATATGACGAAAAAAATGACAATTTTTTCTATTTTACGTTCACGGTTCTCGTCAATAATAGGGAAATTGTTGTAATTGCCGACTTTTCATAGATTTTCATCATATAAGATATTACATAATGATACAATGAACAAAAAAAAATTTTATAAACAAATTATTTGTTAAAAATTTTTATTCTCTAATTGTCAAAAATTCAATTCATTCATTATTAGTCGATTAATTTTATGTTTTTGTTTAACAAATTTATTTAAAAAATGCATTATTCAGGCATTTGTCGTCAGAAAAATTCGTTTCTTTCGATGTCAATTATTTTAAATTAGGAACCTCATGGCAATTTTAGAAAATTCATAAATTGTTGGTGAATTTTATGATTTTATCAATCAAATTTAATAAACAAATGAATTATTCGAACACTTATCGACGAAAAAATTCGTTTTTTTCAATGCCAGTGCCTTTAATTGGGATGAATTTGTTTATTAAATTTGTTTAACAAAAACATAAATTAATTAACTAATTATGAATGTCTCTTAAATTATCATAAAGTACCCAATTAAAAGGACTGACATTGAAAAAAACGAATTTTTCCGTCAATAAGTGCTCGATTAATGCATTTGTTTATTAAATTTATTTGATAAAATAATAAAATTCATTAACAGATTATGAATTTTTCTAAAATTATCATGAGGTTTAATTTAGTTTTTCAGTTTTTTATGAATAAATATGAAGAAAAAAATAAAAAAATTTCTATTCGACTTTCCCAGTGCTCGCCAATAATAGGAAGTTCGTTTTAATCGCCGAAGTTTCATAGATTTAAATTATATGAAGGTATTCCATCATGAAACAATAAACAAACAAATTTGTTATAAACAAATTATTCGTTGAAAATGTGGTGTCTAAAATTTTCAATAATTAAACATTTTTTTAAGTTATATTGTAAGAAATTGGAATAGAAACACTATTTAAAAAAAAAAACTCTCTTAAGACTATTCTTGTTAATATTATAAACAAATTTAATAAACAACTGCATTATTCAGGCACTTGTCGTCAGAAAAATTCGTTTTTTTTTCGATGTCAATTTTTTTTTTAATTTAGGAATAACATGATAATTTCAGAAAAATTAAACAATTTTGGATAAGTTTTATGATTTTTTTTACAAATTTATAAACAAATGCATTATCTGGGAATTTGTCGACGGGAAAACTCGTTTTTTTCAATGTCACACCTTTTATTTGGAAACTTTACGATAATTTCAGTTACATTAATAATTATTTGATAAATTTTATGTTTTTTAAAACAAATTTAATTGAAAAAGGCATTGTTCGCGAATCGGTTTACGAAAAATTTGTTTTAAAAAAACTAGTCCTCACGTCGACCAATGCATGAATAATGCATTTGTTTATTAAATGTATTTAATAAAAACAAAAAATTAATCAACTTATGATGAATGTTACTTAAATTATCGTAAAGCTCCCAATTGAAAGAAATGATATTGAAAAAAAACAGTTTTTCCGTCGACAAATGCCCGAATAATGCACTTGTTTATTAAATTTGTTTAAAAATAAAATTTATCAAATAGTGATGGATGTTGCTAAAATCATCAAGAAGTTGTCAATTAAAAGGACTGGCATTGAAAAAAAAAAACGAATGTTTCCGTCGATAAGTGTTCAAATAATGCATTTATTTATTAAATCTGTTTAATAAAATAGTAAAATTCATGAAAAAATTATAAAATTTTCTGAAATTATTATAATATTTAATTTAGTTTTTCAGTTTTTAATAAATAAATAAATATGACAAAAAAATGACAATTTTTTCTATTTGACGTTTCCAGTGTTCGTCAATAATAAAAAAATTGTTGTCATTGCCGACGTTCCATAGATTTCCATTACTTAAAGATATTCTATCATGATCAAATAAACAAAAAAAAATTTATAAACAAATTATTTGTTAAAAATTTTTATTCTCTAATTGTCAAAAATTCAATGTTTTTTTAAGTTATATTGCAAGACATTTGAATGGAAACAATATTTTATTAAAAAAATATCTCCTAAGCCTATTCTTGTTAACACTATAGTCAAAAAAATTCATTTTTTTCGATGTCAATTTTTTAAAATTAGGAACTTCATGATAATTTCAGTGAAATTCCTAATTATTTGAATAATTTCATGTTTTTGTTAAACAAATTTAATAAACAAATGCATTATTGAGGCATTTATCGTCAGAAAAATTCGTTTTTTTCGATGTTAATTTTTTAAAATTAGGAACTTGATGACAATTTCAGTAAAATTCCTAATTATTTGATTAATTTTATGTTTTTGTTAAACAAATTTAATAAACAAATGCACTATTCAGGCATTTATCGTCA
>JAAAKG020141351.1:0-11883 GCA_010014905.2 Druon quercuslanigerum | reverse complement strand
ATATTTATTATTTATTCATTGAAAAATATTTGTTAATTACCATTTAAAATTTTATTATAAAGATAAATTTGTTCCTTATCATGTTTTTAAAATTGAAGCTATTAAAATAAAACAGAATTAGTATTAATGAAATTTCTCAAAATGTTATTTTAAATTATTTTATATTTTTCAGCAAAATAGATGAATTTTCAGCTAAATGGTTTAAAAACTTTAAAGTTAAATAAATAAATTAAATAAATCAAAATTAAATTAGGTTGAAAATAAATAAATTTTTATCAAGGAAGATTGATTTTCTACCCAAAAAGAAGAATTTTGAACCAAATATATTAATTTTCAAATAAATAGTTGAATTTTTAACAACAAAGAATGTTTAGCCAAGAAAATTAACTTTTTACTAAAAAACGAGGTTTCAAGAAAGGGCACTGAAATTTCTGATTAAAAATTGCACTTTCAACCAAATAATTGCGTTTTCACAAAAAAATATACATTTTCAACAAAAAAATTAATTTCAACCAAGAAAAAAAGTTCCTTTTTACCCAAAAAATGTAAATTTCGTAAAAAAAAAAATTTCCATGCAAAAAATATAGCTATTAACAAAATAAATACATTTTTTAACAAAATAATTTAATTATTAACCAAGAATGCATTATGTCGATCTCGGAAAGGTACGTGGGTTAGCGTTAGCAGAAAAAATTTGTGTATATTATAGAAACGTTTTCCCTATCACTTAAACAGATGTCACAGCCCGAAATATTTTCCAAAAACAGACGAATTTGGGTGAATCCAAATTTTTGTAATAAAATTTGTTTGGTTTCAAAAGTCAACGTTTTTGTTGAAAATGCATTATATTTTAATTTGAAATGCTTGAATTAAAAGTAAAAATTTTATATTTAACTTAAGCAAAAAAATTACTTTAATTTAGAAAACAGTGAAATTCAACAAAAAAATTTCAAAGAAATAGTTTAATCCTTAATAAAAAAATCGAATTTTCAAGTGAAAAAGATTATGTTTTAACCAAAAATTAAATAGTTCAAATTTCAATTAGCAAAACTAATTTTCAATACAAAAAATATTTTTTAACAACTTAAATTAGTGTTTAACTCAATAATAAACTTTTCATCAAAAAGATTTACAGTTAATTTTCCATTTAAAAAAAATTAACGAATTTCAAATTATAATATTTAATGTTTAACAAATAAAAATTAATTTTAATGAAAGTATTACGACTTTCAACCAATTATTTGAATGTTTAACCAAAAAAGATCAATTTCCTTATGCATTTGAATCTGTAACTAAAAAATTATAATATCTTAATTTTCAGTCAAAATAATTATATTTAAAAAAAAGAGATGAATTCTCAACTAAAATTGGAGTTGCTGATATTTTAACGAGAAAATTTCTTTACTTTTAAATATAAAACAATTGAATTAGAAAAAAAATAATTATTAGTAAAATACGTGAAGTATTAACTAAAGACTTGAATCTTTAATTAAACACGATCAAATTTAACTAAAAAAGTAATAGTTAAATTTTTAGGTAAAAAATTAATTGTTCCTGAAGGATTATAATAACCCTCAAAAATAAATTTTGTAGAAATTTTTGATGTAAGTTGTTGGCTTTATTGATTTTCAGAGAATAAAAAAAAATTTTGAACAAACTAGTCAAATTTTCCTTAATTGAAACAAATTACTTTTTAAACAACATAGTTTATATTTGAACTAAAAGTTATTTTGAGTTTGAATTTTAAAAACCGTGGAATTAAAAAAAAATGTCAACGAAATAGTTAAATCCCCAATCAAAAATCTGAATTTTGAAATAAAAATATAAATAAATAAATAAATTTTTAACGAACAAAAATTAATTTTTAAGAAAGTATTACAAGTTTTTACTAAATAGTGCATTGTTTAACCAAAAAATGATCAATCAATTTGCGGTTGAAAAATTTTTTTGAAAAAAAAGGAATTCTCAACTAAAAATGACATTGGAACCACAAAAATGTTTACTTTTACACATAAAAGAATTGAATTAGAACGAAAAAGATGAGTTTTCAAAAAAATACAGGAAGCTTTAACTAAATACTTGAATCTTTAATTAAGCAAGGTCAACTTTACCTAAAAATAAAATAGTTAAATTTTCAGTTATAAAAATTAATTTTTGAAGCAAAAAAGAAGACATTTTTACCAGACTATTAAAATTATCCTAATTTACAAGGATATACAAAAAGAATTTTAATTTCGAAATTATATTATACCTTTAACTGCTATGACAACCCTAGGATCTTTAAAATCTAACCCACGTACCCTTATTGTCTCGAGATAAACACTTTCCTCGTCAAAGAGGGCCATTTAAAAAGTCAAACCTTTCATAAAAGGGTTGAATTTTCTACCCAAAAATATAATTTTCGAAACAAAAAAATTAATTTAAAATCAAGAAAGATTAATTTTCAATTAAACAGTTGACTTTTGCAATGAAAAATATATTTTTGTATTCTAAATGTCGATCATGTAAGCAGTCAAATTTTCACGCGAAAAATGAATTTTTTCGAAGGCAGTTGAATTATCAACTGAAAAAGATTATTTTAAATCGCGAACAATGGATTTATTATTTGCAACCAAAAACATGAATTTTCTAGCTTAGATGATGAATTTTCAATCTAAAAGGAACAATTTTAACCAAATAATTGCATTTTTTAATCCAAAAAGATGAATTAAGGAATTTATATTAGATTAACATTAATTTAAAAATCCAATTTAGCGTTCAATAGTAAAGTTAATTTATAGAATTTCTAAAAATAAAATCAAGAATTTAAAACATTTTAAAAAAGATCCCTTTAAAAAAATTCCTAAACAAAATCTTTGGCAATTTCTTATTTTTCTCATTTTTATTTCCTCTTTTTTATTTTCATCCAAAGATTTTTTTTTGGGAGAATTTTTTTTAAGCGATATTTTTTTAAATTAGAATAGAAGCCTCTTATGGTGGCTGTCGAAATTTTTGTTTGATTCTTGCTTTTATTTTCAGGAATTCGATACATTGAGATAATAAATTCAAATTCTATATTAAAATTTAATTAAGATTTTTTAATTTGAAACTTACCAAATATTGCACCGGTTGATCCGGTTTTGCTCTGTCGACGGCACTCCAGGATCCAGACCTTGAACATCCGAAAAGAAATACGTTTTTCCTACGCGAGTGTCCATGATAGTCCACAAAGACATGAGGTGGCCGAAACAATACTCTGGCACAATATTCCATCAATCCTTTTGTGTGATAAATTATTGGATGCAGAGTCTGGTCCGGATTACTCCAACGTCTGTTCAGATCCTCATTCGTCAAACCATACCGATTACTGGAACAAAAGAAAAAAAAAGATTATTTTAGGATTTTTGCTTTTTGATAGAAGAAGGTAATGATGAAAATTTCGAAAATGTTTATATTGAATTAAATAGATTTTGCTAAATTTAAAAATGTCTTATACAAAGTTCTTAGCATTAAATTCTTTCGCTCCACTGGGAACCGAACCAAAGAACTTCTGATTTCCGTTCAGGTGCTTTTCCATTAAGCTATTAAAGAGATAAGAATAAGAACTTTAATTCGAGAAAATAAAACTAATTTTTAGCTAGGTTTTAATGGTACATGTAATTATTTTAAATGAATTTGTTATATCGTCAGCGAATGGTACTTTACCGACTGTAGATAAACCAAAGATTATTGTAAGATTTTAGTTTCCTGATAGAGAAGGTAGGACAAACAATTTCAAAAATATTTAAATTCAAATAAATAGACGTTTCTTAATTTAAAAATGTCTTATACAATGTTCTTAGCATTACTTTTTTTCCTGCAAAAAGATCTTTCGTTTTCCGCTCCACTGGGAACCGAACCAAAGAATTTCTAATTTCCGTTTAGGTGTTTTTCCACCAAGCTATCAGAGAGATCAGAATAAGAACTTTAAATCAAGATATAAAGCTTATTTTTAGCAAGGGTTTAATTGTACAAGTAATTATTTAAAATGAATCTGTTATATCGTCAGCGAATGATACTTTACCGACAGTAGATAACCCAAAAAATTATTTTAAGATTTTTGTTTTCTGATAGAGGATATAATGCTCACAAATTCGAAAATGTTTAAATTTATTTAATAGACGTTTCTTAATTTAAAAATGTCTTATACAATGTTCTTAGTATTACATTTGTTCTTGAAAAAAAGATGTTTCTCTTTTCGGTCCACTGGGAATCGAACCTCAGAACTTTTGATCTCCGTGCAGGTGCTTTTCCATTAAGCTATCAGAGATATCAGAATAAGAACGTCAATTCAAGAAAATGACGCACATTTTTAGATAGGTTTTAATGGTACAAGTAATTATTTAAAATAAATCTGTTATACCCTCAGCGAATTGTCCTTTACCGACAGTAGATAACCCTCCAGAAACATGGAGGCACAGAATTCACAATATCGATAAAATAAAATTATTCAAAAACAGAAAATGCTTAATGTTTTAATCAGACTAGATGGAAAACAATTTTTTTCAAATTTAAAATAAAATTTTTTTCTTCAAAAAAGATCTTCCTCTTTTCGCTCCACTGGGCATCGAACCACAGAATTTCTGATTTTCGCTCAGGTGCTTTTCCATAAAGCTATTCAAGCCATTGAAGAAGAAATTTAATTTTAAAGTTGAATAAAGTCTTTTTTGAAATAATAGTAAATAATTAAAGTATTTTAAGAAAAGATGTAAAATAAATTAAAATTTTGTTTTTAAAATTATATTTGTTCTCTGAATGATCACGAATAAATATGTTACAAAAATTAATATTTTTTCATATTACCTTCTTTAAACAGTTATTATTGGCACTTATGTTTTATGTTTATTAACTTAGGTCTTAATAGATATAATCTAATTTTATAAATTCAAAAAAAGACAAATTTCCGAAAATATTAAATTTTAACATAAAAATAATGTTTATTAGTTAATAAAAACAAAAAATTTAAGTAAAAATATTAAATCGAATCATCGAAGTTTTAATTATTAAATTATATAATTTAAAAAAATTGTAATTTATAAAAATGAAATACAAATTAAAATACAAATTTCGAATAAAACTTAAACAAATATATTAAAAATTGATAAGAAAATAATATAAATCTTTTTTATAAATACAAAGCAATATTGTTTATTATATTTCGAATAAATTTTGTATACAGATTTTTGAAAATCCTTTATAATTTTTGTGTAAAAATTTTTTATTCTTTTTAAATTTTTTAAACATTTGTATAAAGTTTTTAAATTGTTTATCAAGAATCTTTAAAATTCTCCTATTATTTTTAAATAGTTTAAATTATTAGATTGATTTTGATTTCGTTTATATTTCAAAATATATGTTAAATTGATTTTAATTTGTTCCAAATTAATAATTAATCAAACATTATTTCAATTTTATGATGAAATTTATTTTTCCATAAATTTAGATATTCCTTAAAAATGGGTTTAAAACATTTATTATATTAAAATAATTATTCTTTTCTTTAAATTAATTTGTTCTAAAAAAATTATAAATTTCAATTTTTAAAATAAAACAAAAACATTTTTTTTTTAATTGTACTTTTCTTTTTTAAACTCTTTGTTATTTCATATGAATATTTCTTTTTGAACTGCATCTAAAATTATTTTTTTATGCTTTGGGTTTATTTTCAAAGGCAATTTTTATCATAAATTAATATTGTTATTTTGAAAATTATAATGTGTCAATAAGAATGAATATAGTTTGATTTAAAAATAATTTTTTTTTATGAATTTTTTTTTAAGTTTACGTTCTACCATATATTTTTATTATTTATAAGGAGAAAAATTATTGCTCATTAACATTAAACTTTTATTATAAAAATAAAATTTGTCCTTTATTATGTTTTTGTTAAAATTAAAGTTGTTGAAATAAAACCGAATTAGTATTAATGAAAATTAATGAAAATGTCAACGAAATAGTTGAATCCTCAATGAAAAAGTTGAATTTTCAAGTAAAAAGATTATTTTTCCACCAAAAATTGAATAGTTCGAATTTCAATTAACAAAACTGATTTTAAAAAAATGAATTTTTAACCAAAATAATTAATTTTTAACAAAAAAAAATTAGTTTTTAAGAAACTTTTACAATGTTTAATCAAATATTGGCATGGTTAACTAAAAAAGAGAATTCTCCAACTACATTTGAAGTTTTAACTAAAAAACAATAAAACCTTAATTTCCAGTTGAAAAATTTATTTTGCAAAAAAAATGAATTCTCAACTAAAAATGATATTTGAACCAAAAAAATGTTTCCTTTTACACATAAAACAATTCAATTAGAACGAAAAAGGTGAATTTTCAGAAAAATACATGAATTTTTAACTAATTACTTGATTTTTTAATTAAACAAAATGAAATTTAACTTAATGTGAAAAAGTTAAATTTTCAGGTAAAAAAATTAAGTTTTAAAGAAAAAAAAATTAACAAACTATTAAAATGTTCAACCATTGTAAAGGGTTTTAACTAAAATTATGAATCCTTAACCAAAACAAATGACTTTTTTGACAAAGTAGTTGATATTTGAACTAAGGAATATTTTTAGTTTTAATTTAATAAACAGTGAAATTTAACAAAAAAAATTTAGACGAAATAATTTAATTAATCAAAAAATCGAATTTTCAAATGAAAAAGATTATCTTTTAACCAAAAATTAAATAGTTCGAATTTTAATTAACAAAACTAATTTTCAATATAAAAAAATATATTTGCAACCAATTAAATTAATTGTTAAACAAAATAATTAAGTTTTTACCAAAAAGATTTAAAGATAATTTTCAATTAAAAAAAAAGAATTTAAAACTATAATCATTAATGTTTAAACAAGAAAAATTTTATCTAAATACTTGAATCTTCAAGTGAAAAAGATTTTTTTAAAGAAAAAATTGAATAGTTCGAATTCCACTAACAAAACTGATTTTCAAAACAAAAAAATAAATTTTTAATCAAACAAAATAACTTGCAAAAAAGAGAAACGAATTTGCAACTAAAATCAATCATCTTTAACCAAAAATTAATTTTTTAGAAAGTATTACAACTTTTTACCAAGCAGTTGAATGTATAACCAAAAAAGATCAATCTCCATCGACATTTGAAGTTTTAACTAAAAAAAAAATATAATACCTTAATTTTCAGTTTAAAAATTATTTTACAACATTAAAAAAATGTATTCTCAACTAAAAATGTAATAGCTCATATTTTACCCAGAAAAAATGTTTACTTTAATGTATAAAACAATTTAATTAGAACGAAAAAGACTAAAAATAAAATAGTTACATTTTCAGGCAAAAAAATAATTGTTAAGGACAAAAGAAGACATTTTTAACAAACAAGTAAAATTTCTGTAATCAAAACAAATTAATTTTTAAACAAAGTAGTTAATATTTAAACAAAACTAATTTCCAAAATAAAAAAATGAATTTTTAATCAAATAAACTAATTTTTAACCGGATAGTAAATTTGTAGCGTAAAGATTTGCAGTTGACTTACAGTTTAAAAAAAAGAAATAAATTTTTAACTAAAATCAATAATATTTAACCAACAAAAATTAATTTTTTTAGAAAGTATTACAACTTTCTACCAAGTCGTTAAATATTTAACCAAAAAAAATAAATCTCTATCGATATTTGAAGTTTTAACTTAAAAAGAAATACAAAACCATAATTTTCAGTTTAAAAATTATTTCTGAACAATAAAAACATGAATTCTCAACTGAAAATGTAATAGCTGATATTTTCATAAGAAAAATGTTTTACGTTTATATATAAAATAAATTGAAGTAGAACGAGAAAGACGAACTTTTAGCCAAGTTTTAACGAAAAAAATATAAAACCTTAATTTTCAGTTGAAAAATTTATTTTGCAAAAAAAGTAAATTCTCAACTAAAAATGATAATTTAACAAGAAAAATGTTCACTTTTATACATAAAACAATTTAATTTAAACGAAAAAGAAACTTTAAATAATAATGAAATAGCTCAATTTTCAGGTATAAAAATTAATTTTTAAGGAAAAAAAGAAGACATTTTTAAGAAACAAGTAAAATTTTCCTAATTAAAGCAGATGAATTTTCTAACAAAGTAGATGATATTTGAAATAAAAAATATTTTGAGTGAAAGAGACAAATTTTCAGCCAAGAAGATGATTTTTTTTTACCAAAAAGAACAAATTTTCAGCTAAATACATTAAGTTTTATCTAAATACTTGAATCTTTAAGTAAAAAAGATTTTTTTACCAAAAATTGAATAGTTCGAATTTCAATTAACAATACTGATTTTCAATACAAAAAATAAATTTTCAACCAAATTAATTAATTTTTAAGCAACAAAAATTAATTTTTAAGAAATTATTACAACTTTTTACCAAATAGTGGATTGTGTAACCAAAAAAGATCAATCTTCAACTACATTTGAAGTTTTAACTAAAAAAAAATATAAAACCTCAATTTTCAAATGAAAAATTTATTTTGCCAGGAAAAATGTTTACTTTTATATATTAAACAATTAAATTAGAACAAGAAAGACAAATTTTCATAAAAATACATGAAGTTTTAACTAAATACATGAATTTTAAAATAAACAAGCTCAACTTTAACTAAAAATTACATAAGCTAATTAAAACAAATTAATTTTTAAACCAAGTAGTGAATATTCGAACCAAAAAATATTTTGAGTGAAAAAGACAAATTTTTAGCCAAGAAGATGAATTTCTTACAAAAAAAAAACTAATTTTTAGCCAAATATAAAGTTTTATCTCAATACTTGAATCTTCAAGTAAAAAAGATTTTTTTCCACCAAAAATTGAATAGTTCGAATTGCAATTAACAAAACTAATTTTCAAAGCAAAAAAAAATTAATTTTGAGGAAAATTAACTAAGTTTTAACCGAATAATAATTTTTAGCCAAAAAGATTTGCAGTTAACTTACAGTTAAAAAAAAGAAACAAATTTTTAGACAAAATCAATAATATTTAATCAACAAAAATTAAGTTTTTAGAAAGTTTTACAACTTTTTACCAAGTAGTTGAATGTTTGGCTAAAAAAGATCAATGTCCACCGACATTTGAAGTTTGAACTTAAAAAAAAATATATAAAACCTTAATTTTCAGTTTAAAAAGGATTTCTCACTATAAAAAAATATGTTCTTATCTAAAAATGTAATAGCTGATATTCTAACCAGAAAAAATGTTTATTTTTATGTATAAAATAAATTGAATTAGAACGAAAAAGACGAATTTTTAGCCAAGAAGATAAATTTTTTACCAAAAAAACAAATTTTCATTAAAAAAAATAAAGTTTCATTTCAATTTTTTAAAAGAATTTTACAATTTTTAAACGAATAGTGGAGTGTTCAACCAACAAAGATCAATCACCAACTACATTTAAAGTTTTAACGAAAAAAAATATAAAACCTTAATTTTCAGTTGAAAAATTTATTTTGCAAAAAAAAAAAAATAATTCTCAACTAGAAATTATACTTTAACCAGAAAAATGTTTACTTTGAAACATAAAACAATTTAATTAAAACGAAAAAGGAACTTTAAATAAAAATGAAAAAGCTAAATTTTCAGGCAAAAAATTAATTAAAAAAAAAGAAGATAGTTTTAACAAACAAGTAAAGTTTTCCTAAATAAAACAAATTAATTTTTTTTTAAATTAGTGAATATTTGAAATAAAAAATATTTTGAGTTAAAAATACATTTATTTAGCCAAAAAGATGAATTTTTTTACCAAAAAGATCAAATGTTTAGCAAAATACATAAAGTTTTATCTAAATACTTGAATCTTCAAGTAAAAAAATTTTTTTGAACCAAAAATTGAGTAGTTACCATTTCAATTAACAAACCTGATTTTCAAAACAAAAAATTAATTTTTTAGCAAATAAACTCATTTTTAACCGAATAATAAATTTTTTTGCAAAAATATTTGCAGTTAACTTACAGTTTAAAAACTGTTAATTTTCAGGAAAAAAAATTATTTCACGACAATAAAAAAATGAATTTTTAACTTAAAATGTAATATCTAATATTTTAACTAGAAAAAATGTTTAATTTTATATATAAAACAATTGAACTAGAACGAAAAAGACTAAAAATAAAATAGTTACATTTAAGTAAGTAAAATTTTCCTAATTCAAACAAATTAATTATTTAAACAAAGAAGTGAATATTTGAACTAAAAAATATTTTGAGTGAAAGAGATCAATTTTTAGCCAAGAAAATGAATTTTTTACAAGCAAGAACAAATTTTCAGGAAAAAAAAATTTTATCTAAATACTTGAATCTTCAAGTAAAAAAGATTTTTTTCACCAAAAATTGAATAGTTCAAATTTCATTAACAAAACTAATTTCCAAAAGAAAAAAATTAATTTTTAAACAAATAAACTAAGTTTTAACCGAATAATAAATTTTGTAGCAAAAAGATTTGCAGTTAACCTACAGTTAAACAAAAAATTAATTTTTTTAGAAAGTATTACAACTTTTTACCAAGTAAAAAAATTATTTGTCAGCAATAAAAAAATGAATTCTTAATTAAAAATGTGATAGCTGATATTTTAACCAGAAAAAAAAAAACAAATACTTGAATCTTTAAGCAAAGAATATTATTTTTCAACAAAAAAATTAAATTGTTCGAATTGATTTAACAAAACTATTTTTCAATACAAAAAAAATAAATTTTCTACAAAATAAACTAATTTTAAACACAAAAATAAATTATTTACCAAAAATTTTTACGAGCGAGTTTCAACCAAACAGTCGCACTTTTAACCAAAAAAGGTAAATTCTTAACGATCAATTATTAATTTTCTACCAATAAAAATTAATTGATCTAATCAGTAACATTTACTGATCGGGACAGGTTGGGGGGGGGGAGGTATTTATATTAACATTAATCTAAAATTCCCGTATTGTTTCTTTAAATAACAAGTTCGTTCTGCAAAATAGTTCCGACCCAATTCTCTGATCAATCTCTCTAGCAATCAGCCCAGGTGAAGAGTTTCACAGAGTCACCAGAAAAAGCTCTCCACTCAGCCCATTAGTACCCAATACAAAAATTAAAAATAAGGAATTTCTTTTTCTGGAAAACGGAAAAAATTATATAAAATTATAATTAAAATAAAATAATAAATCTAAAACGATAATGAATGGAGGAATAATTTTGATTGGATATTGAATCCAGAACGTGGATTTAGTATTCTACTACCCTACTATTGCTATGCGCGACGCAGAGGCGTCATTTCCTGCGACACAACTTCCTGTCGCCGGAAACGTCCTTCCAACTACACCTGAATCCTTAAATGCTTAAATAGCAAGTATCTCTCACCATCCTTCTTTCTCGACTTGAGATAAGGACCACGTGGGAATGTCACGGTGGGAATCTTGTTTTCTTATGAGTTATCGCAATCTCGCAATCTGACGTGATTACACGAAATGACACTACAAAACCTATCTTTAAATTCTTGCTTTTTTTTTTCTTCTTCTTTTTTTTTTTTTTTTCTTTGAAACCAGCACGCAAACCCTTCGTACAAGAACGATACTAGATTTTAAATCACTGAAGGGAATCACCAGGAAATTATAGCTTAGCAGCCTCTTACACAGAAAACGTGAAGTACTAGTTCCTTGGTACAATCCGAGATCGTACTTGAATCTGACCTCTTAGAAATACCGACTGGCTACTTAAATTTCAAAAAAAAATTACGGTCTTCCGGGTAAATACTCACAATTTTTTGCGTTAAAAACTATTATTTTCCCGGCTGTTTTTTTAACTTTTTTTTAAATAATTATTTAATACTTATTGCCTTATTAATTAAATTTTCAAAATTATATTTTATATT